>VWZP01009164.1:7758-54584 GCA_013396995.1 Dicaeum eximium | reverse complement strand
CCCCCCCCCCCCCGCCATGGCAGGTGAGCCCGTCCGCCCCGTCCCGCTGCCGCCCTGAGCGAGCGCCTCCCGGCCGCGCTCTGCCCTTGGCGTTCTCCCCGCCGCGCTCTCGTCTCAGCGCTCTGCCCTCGGCGTTCTCCCCTCAGCATTCTCCCCTCAGCGTTCTCCCCGCCGCGCTCTGTCCTCGGCGCTCTCCCCTCGGCGTTCTCCCCGTCGTGTTCTCCCCGCCGCGCTCTCTCCTCTGCGTTCTCCCCTCTGCGTTCTCCCCTCAGCGCTCTCCCCTCAGCGCTTTGCGCCCCTCAGCCTCCCGCCCGCTGTCACCTCCATGCCGGCCCCGCATCCCCTCACGGCCGCGGCTCGCCCCTGGCTGCCGGAGGGTCGCGGCTCCCCGCAGCCCCCACCATGTCAGCCGGCCGCGCTTCACCTTGGCCGCGCCGCCCGCACCTCTGCGCTCCTCATCTCCCTTTTATTTCGCATTTATGGGTTCAACAAGCCCTTCCCTGTGCTCTGCGTTTCCTGGCTCGGCATGGTCGCCAGGGGATGGGGAAGGGGCGCGGGGGATGCCCGGGGTGGCACCTGCGGCGGGGTCACCTGCCCGGCCAGCGGGACCGCGAGCATCCATCCCCGGGGTGGGGTCTTCTCTCTGTGCTTCTCTCGTCTTCTCTCTATAAAAATTATATTTTTTAATTATTTTTTTCCCTCTTTAATCTGAAACAAAATGGGTGGCAGAGCCGTAAGCTTGCAGATGGGATGGAGAAATGCAGGTTAATTCTCCCCTGGTCCTGAAGGGGTGGCCTCGCTCTTCCCTGATCCCGTTCTCGTGATACGCTTTAAAGCTTTTTTTTTTTCACCCTTTAAAAAATTATTTATTTGCCCGTTTATTTTTCTTTTTCAGTGCACATCGAGGCAGTAAATATTTCAATTTTCTGGTTTTAACTTGCAAGCCCCGTTCGATATAGTGTGTGGTTTTCTTTTGTTTTAAGGTACATTTTGGGTAGAAAGAAGTGATGTAGGTAGTGCAGAAAAATGCCTGAACAAAGCTTGTTGCAAGCCTGTTAGCTTTGCCAGAATGAAGACTAACTATTATCATACATTCCTATTATTAGTGGCTTTTGCCTCTTTTCCATAAAAGCTGGGAATGAGGCAGAGGCTTTACAGTTTTATTCCCATCCCTTCATTTTGGAGCCGTCGCTGTCATTTTGTACGCAGGGAAGAGCAGCCCTTGGGGCAGCTGGGGCTCTCCTGGCCAGGTGAGTGCAGGCTGGGCTCACCCCAAAGGCAGCAGCAGAGCCGGTGGAAGATTCTGGCAGGGAAGGGAAGGGAAATCCCCCGAGGTGTTTAAGACAAGGTAAAGACCTGGCCTGGTAATTTTTTCCGCCTTGTCATTTTCCACATGCAGCTGACTCTTTGGTGTGAGTTCAGTGCCAGGTAAATGCCAGGCTCCCTCTTGCTGATGAGCTTTAATTTTCAATAAAAACACCAAATTCTCTGTGTTCATAGGAAGCTTAATATGTCTGTGTGTCCTCACTGCAGTGTAGTGCTGCCAGGCTAGAGCAGGCTTTAAATTACCCAGTTTAAGCTTAAAAAAAACGCTGGTTTGGGTAGTGTTTTTCCTGGCAGGTAGAGAAGTGGAGGAGCAGAAGAAATGCTGGCGTGATGAGCTGCCCAGTGCCAGAGCCGGGCTTAACTGCACACCTTGGTCTGCCAGGTGATCTCAGTGTAGATACAGGATTATTGCAACAAGTAGTTCTGGTTGGCAAACTGGAAAATAATCCTTGAGATATGTGGAACAATTGGATTAGTTGATGAGCTCTTGCACCCCTACTTCTAGCTCCCAGTCATGATGCAGATATCTTGGAATTAGAGCAGTGTTGAATTGGAGATGCACTGAAATAAATGGCACCTTGGGCTAGCGAGGAGGTTAAACAAGGCCTGAGATTTTCATCATGGATTTAAACAAGCCTTTGGTTTAGTCAAGATGCCGAGAGGACCTGAAAATGTCTTGTCAGAGCCCTGGGGACAAGAGGAGGTCACGCTGGGGTTCTCAGGGGTGGGTTGTGCTCCTGCTGTGGCTTAACAGGCCGAGCTCGAAGGGTTTGAGATCCGTCCCAGTGTGGCACTGGGCTGTAAGCCCTGCCCTGAGCCAGGCTTAGCTTTGCTGAGCTCTGTGGAAGCACAAAGCTCTCAGCAGATGGAAGGAGCACGATGGCAATCCGGTTCTCAGAGCCACCGGCCTGTTGCTTCTTCAGCGTGTTCAGCTTGGAAACAAATCCAGGGATCTGAAGGAGAAGCAGCTCCTCAGTCAGTGGGAGGGTTTGGGCTGCGGGTTGATGGTGTTTCCTTGGGTGACAGCAATTTAAGCAGCTCCCATCCCTCACCCCCTGCAGTGTCCCCTGGGTGCTGGGACCCTCGGAGGGGTGGCAGCTCAGTCACAAAAACCTTGTGTTTCCTTGGCAGCCACATCTGTCCGGGGAATTTTTGTGCTCCTTGCCCTCCCTGAGCCCAGGCAGACCTGAGTGTACCTCCCAGAGTCCATATTGTGGGTGTATTTAAACCTTGCTGATAGGAGAATTTCTGTCTCGTGGTGTCGTCTAACAGGGAGCTGAATTCCAGTGGGGAAATAGAAATAATTTCTTTGTTGGTATTACTTGGTTGGAGACTTCTTTAGGGGAAGCTTAAGACAATGGCAGTGTTAGAGGATTGGGTTTTTTTCCTGACAGAAAACTTTGACGGTGGATTTCCCCCACATCTGTTTAGAAGAAAAAATGTTAGAAAAAATGTTTAGAAGAAAAAATGCAGTTAAAAAATGCTGCATTTGTATGCAGTTCCTATTTTAAATGTTTTTTNTTTCTATTTTAAATTTTTTTTTTTTTTTTTTGTTTTTTTTTTTGGGTTTTTTTTTGGTTGTTTTTTTTTTTTTTTTTTTTTAAATGAAACCGGGTATTTTATCTTTGATTCTGTCAGGATGTTTGGGGGTTTATTTCTTCCTGGTGTAGCCAAATCTGCCAACTTCCTCAGCGTGGTGGAGTGTCCCGAGGGGCTGTGAGTGCCTGGGCTGTGCTGGGGGAAGTTGATTGCAGAGCATTTAAAGGAAAAGAGGAGAAGCTGCAGGCATTGTCGGTGTGGATCCTCATTGAAAGGAAAAGGGGAGCAGCTCCAGGCATGTCGGTATGGATTCCTCCAGAAGTGGCTGCTAAGCTGCTCTGGGGCTGGTCTGAGCTGCAGCGATTAAACCTCTCCTGCTCCTGAGGGTGGGGGAAGGCAGCTGGCACCCCTGGCACTGTTCCCACCACCAACTGGGGCATTTGGGAGGTGACAGAATTACAATGGTTGGGGTGGGAAGGGACCTCAAAGCCCACCCAGTGCCATGGCAGGGACACCTCCCACTGTCCCAGGCTGCTCCAAGCCCCATCCAGACTGGTCTTGGGCACTTCCAGAGATCCCAGCTGCTCTGGGCACCCTCTGCAGAGCCTCCCCACCCTCCCAGGGAAGGATTTTTTCCTGGGAAGATCTTATTCTGCTGTAGCTGCTCCTGTCAGCGTCTTCATGTGAACCACGTAAGAAATCTCATGCCCCAGAAGTTTCTGTAGGGCCATTTCTTCAGTGGATTTATTTTGCTTTCAAACACTTCTTTATGTGTTTATCCTTAAGGAGAAAATGCAGATGGCTGCACACAGCCCTTCTACTTCTATGGGAGCTGATGGTTTATATTGCGGGAAAAATCTATTTATATCAAGTGTTATTTATGAAGCCTCAGTGGTCATGACATGGCCTGACAACAGTTACCGTGGGGGTTATCTTACTTAAAAGCTGCAGGAAGACAATATTGACAGTCAGGATGAGTAAGAGAGGAACATCCTGATGTAGTGAAGGCAGGAGTAAAATAAATCATTACAAATGAAAGTTCTTGCTGTGTTCTCCAGCCTTCTCGGGAGTGAAGTGTGTTCAGACACAGCCAGCTTTGTGGGGTGCACGAAATGTTTCTGTCAGTACTTGGGAGCACATTTGCTTTATGGGCAAATGTTTTTAGTTAGTAGTTGTGAGCTGTCTCAGGACAGGGTTTCTTTGATGGCAGGAAAGAAATCTGATGATATTTGGCTGTTTTCAGGTTGTGGGAAGGAAATGTTTGCCGCCTGGATGTTTTTCTGTTGGAGATGAATCTACACGGGGATTTCTTGCCATGGTGATTTGGCCCGGAAAGGAGCAGAGCTACTTCCTTGGAAAGGCATTGGGGTGTTGAGACATCGCTGGCACTTGGTGGGGAAGGAGAGGAGGAGGCAGAGCTGGACTTGCACCTCACAATCTGCTGTTGTAATTTCATTATTTCATCCCTTCCCTTGGCATTAATCTCGGCCCTTTCTGCTGCCAAGCACTGGCAGTGTGGTGGCACCGGGAATGCCCAGCACGGCTCCGGGTTCCTGCAGAGGGACAGGAGCCCAGCTCGGGTTTGGTGGTCCCCAGCACCGTCACCCTGACCTGGGAGCTGGGACTGTTCCCGTGGGCAGGCTTGGGCTTGGAGAGCTCCATGGCTTTGGGAAGGATGGATTGGCCACCGGGCTGTGCCCAGCGAGTCCCAAAGCGCCGGGTTCGGGTTCGGGTGTCTCCCTGCCCTGTGCTGGCAGGGGGTTGAAATGCTCTGTGTTCCCATCCCGCTGCTCTGTTTGGTTGCTGAGGAATGGCTGGGCTCGAGGTAACTGGAAAACTTGTATTTTAATGGGTTTATAATTAGAAATCCAGTGATCTGAATCTCCCTGTGTCTCAGTTCTCGGGCCAGCAGATGGAAGTGCTGGTTAAGGAGGGGACAGAGAATGCACTGAACATCCAAGTGTATGTCCTAACTTATTTTATTTAATATTACTTTTAAATAGCAGCTTCAAGAGAGAATTAACTTTATCCTATTTCGCTGAAAGGGAATTTCCAGAGTTCCTTCTCAACACATTCAGGCAACCAGAATTTTTTATTCTTCCCCCAAAACCTACCTTAGTAAGCAGTAATAAATCCATGTGTGTTTCTAAGAATGCCCCAGGCACCTTGGGGCGATGGCATGGCTGCATTTTAGTTGCATATTTACATCTCTGTCCTCTGAACCAGGAGTGTTTTGATCTTGGACTTGCGTCAGCGAAGTGCCTGAGAAAACAAACTTTGTCTGATAGTTGTATTTTTAGGAGCAGAGGAGTCCAGTTGTTGTGATGGAGAAGTTGATTGTCCCACGGTACCTGGGAGTATCTGAACTTTTCTGTGAGCTCTGAAAACAACAACTGACTGGTGACGGTGTGTTTGGGTTAAACCAGCGTGTGCCCTTCCTGGTAAAAGGGACTGTTTGAATTTGTCACCCGCTTTGTGCTCCCTGTAGAGTAAAACCGCTTGAAGAATGGGCCTCAAATGACTTCGGTGGGAAGGAGGGATTGACTCACCATTTGTTGGTTTTGAGTGTTTGGAAATGTGAGTCACCAACTGGTTTTGAATGTCCCCCAGTTTGTTGTCTGAATTTATATTTAAATCAAACTGTTGCGGGGCTCGTGCCATTCCAGCAGTTGGCTGAAGCATTTTGGGAATGCAGGGTGGTGGGAAAGTAATTGAAAAGCTATTTCAGGGGGGGCTCAGGCAATGACATTCCTGGGCATTAACCTCGGGTGTGAGCTTTGAGCAGTTCGGGCTCTCAATGGAGCGACACGTTTTAATTGGCTTTACTCCTGTTTTGCATGGCCGTGAAATGGCAGCCCAGGGCAATAATGTCGATTTTAGTGGTTTGCTGGCTGTTACCCACTTGTGAGATTGTAAAAGTTAACAGAACAAAGTGCAGCTTTAATAGGAAGGCGCCTTAAACACTAATGCACTTGGCTGTGTTTATGTGCTGTGGTGGTTAATGGGAATTTATCCCAGGCTCCAGCCCTCTGAAGTCCCATGGATGTGCTGCCAGCAATGGCAAAGAAATGCTGGAAGTCTTGGCCACCAAGCCCAGCTTTGCTGAGCACCTTTGCTGTTCTCTAGCCCAGAAGCCACCATCTGAAGGGCTTCTTATTTTTCTGCCCTTACTCCTGTTACCTGGAGTGTCTTGAATTTCAGCCCAGGTGCTGCAGGGTTGTGCTTTTGAAGGGAATTGCGTGTAAATGTTCTTAGCAGCACTCAAGGTCACGGAGAGGATCTGCTGAAACGCGCACGTGACTCCATGTCGCGACTTTCGCTTTTTATTTAGGAGCTTGGGAGGGAAACGAAATGCTGCACTGCAAAGTTAGCAACCTTTTCTGTTGTTTGGTTGGAATTCAGCTCTCTCAGAGCTAACAGCACCTGGTGGACTCTGCTGTGGGAAGGTTTGTATTTTTACGGAGTCTTTGAGTCCCTGTGACAGGAAGAAACTAATTTTGCTCTCTTTATTACTTGTCCTTTGTGTGGAGAATCCTGAATCCAGAGCCTCGCCGTACCCAAGCAAACACATCCTTGTTTTTGCAGGCTCTAAAGCACCAGCTCTTCACAGGTTACAGCAGCTTTTTTTGCTCTTCTCTTTTGCATTTTTCGTGCAGAATTAATTGTTTCTGAAAGGTAGCAAAGTCTTCCTGATGCAAGCAGCATTTGCTTGGTCATATTTTAACAGATTGGAGTTTCTGATAAAAGCTGACAGATCATGGCTTCCTGATGAGCATTTTGTTGTATTAAGACCAAACCTAAGGAGTAATTTGGATTGAGACTGAAAAGAAAGAAATTGGAGCTGCAGGTCCCTGTTCATAGGCTCAGAGTGCAAGAAATAATTGCTCTATTCTCATACTGTTCTGTGTCCTTTCATCTCTGGGAACAATAACAATTACCAGTAATTTGCTGATATTGGAAGTATTTGCATGGGTGCCATTTAATTTTGTGTGTGGAATTTTGGGAGGTTGTGCTGAGCAAAGTCATTATTACCAATATAATTTCACAGGGCTCTGGTCTGCTTTATTCAGCCTGTTGGACACTTGATATTTGTAATTATTTCAGATCACTGATAGATGATTTTAAAGCTTAAAAAAAAAAAGATGGACGAGGGAGAGGATTTGGGGTTTTTTTAATACCCAAGTGTTGGGGGTTTGTTGTTATCCTGTCAGATGTTTTCCTTGTCCATCTGTCCTGTTGGCAAATAGCAGGAAAGGCAAAGGATGGAAGGCTGAGCTCCTTTGGAGTCGTGATCCTCCTGGTAAAAACAGGAGCTGAAAACCCCTCCTGCAGCAGGGGAAGAGCTGCTGGTCCTGTAAACATCCCCTGCTAATGAGCTGCTCTGCTTTGGAGGGGATCAAACACAGCTAATGCTTTTCATGGAGATGCCTAATCAGGCACAATAGAACCAAGCAAAGCTGTCAATTAAACCTTCTATTAAATTTCTCCCTATAAATGAGCCTGAAGCCACAGCGCTGTCTGAGCTCCCCTCATTGGCTGCTGGGGTGTGCTAAAGATTTTGTCATCAGTGTTAGCCCAGATTTGGAGCTCACTTAGGTACACTCCATCTGCATTGGTCTTTTCTCCTAATTATTCAAAGGGCAAAACGTGTGCTGAAGTGCTGTTCCTTCAAATAGCAGCAGCTCAGAAGTCTTGCATTTATCTGATGCCAATTAAGTAAGAATAATTGAGATTATTTTGTTAAAAGCAGTGCTGAAACACATCTGCCAAAGAGCTCTGAAGATGAAGCAGCCATTAAGGCACAGTATTAAACCCAGTATATTGATTAAAAAAGAACTGGTTTACTGGCAGAAATCACAAAGAGGTTTATTAAAGGTAAACTAGAGGTTTATTTTACTAAATTCTGCCAGAGTACTTTTTTCAAAAGTCTTCCCAAAACCAAGAAGTTTTCCTTCAATAACCTGTAGTTGGTATAAATATTATTGTAAGTAGTGTGAACTCTGAAAATATTACAATTCTTTGTGCTTTTCCTGAGCAGCCAGTTGGGTGTTAAACTGGCTGCTCCATTTCTGTCTCTTTAGTTGGAGGGGCCACTTAACCTTCTTTACCAGTTCTGGTGCTTGCAGGGATATTTAATGCATTAATATCTCTTTAATGCATTGTTAATTACCCGCTCACACAGGCAGGAAAATCTTCAAAGCCACTGCACTAAATGCCACCCCCATCTCGGCCTGGTGACGTGGTGTGTGACACTGGGGTGAGGTCCTGTCCCCTCCTGCTGCCCCATGGATTCAGAGGGTGCAGGGACCAATAAATGCACATTTCTGAGGAGCTGGATGCTGGTGGCTGGGCAGGGGCTGCTTTCACCTGAGCCTGCCTGAAGCAGGAGCAGGGGGATCACCCAGCAAGGCTGGCTGGGCACAGAAACACTGCCAGGCTTGTTGTGAAATTAATAAATTAGTAATTGGTTGGCTTAACGTGTGGGAATCAAACCCAGGGCTGCTTACGGTGTGTGGGCAGGGAGTAAGGAGTGCTGCTTTGGCTTAAATATCATTAATGGCAATAATGATTTAATTTTTCCCCAGTGGCTGTGGGAAACCGAGCTGTGCTTGGTGACCAGAGCTCCTGGGGCAAACAGCTGGGCACCAGCTCCTGGTGGGAATATCAGCATCTATTATTGCTAACACAGTGAATAATGGCATCTGTTCTTGCTCTGAGATGCCCTGCCTTGTGCCAGCTCCAGCAGGAAGCTCCTCCTGCTGTTTTGGGTTTGGATGCAGGTCAGGACCTCCAAAGCCCGGTGTGGGGTCGGAGCAGCTGTGCCAGGACTGCCCCTCTCCCCAGGACTGCCCTTCTCCCCAGGATTGCCCTCCCAGAGCCAGAGGATCCTGTCCTGCAGCACTGAGGGTCCTGGAGCTCTGCAGAGATTCCTGAGAGCCCCCCTGGCTCTGCCCCTCAGCCTCAGAGCCTTGGAACCTTTCCTCTGGAAGTGGTGTAAATTCCCTGATTATTCCCAGGAAAGATTTGGAAGTAATCTCCAAGGAGCAAAAGGTCACTGAGTGAGAAGGTCATAACGCTCCCAACTGGATAATTAAAGAGAAAATTAAAAAGTGTGCTAAGTTGAGATTGACTTGTGGCCATGCTTTGAAGATTAAAAGGGGTTTTTTTTTTTTCATTTTGGATGCAGGAGGTTGGAATTGGTGGGAGGAGGAGTTGTGGCTGCGAATGACTGAGCTGTGAAGGAGATCCAGGATCACTGGCCAAAACTTTGGATATCTGCTCTTTGCCCCTCACTTTTTAAAGCATTTAGTCTTGCAGCTGGAGTTTTCAGCCTGGCTGCTCGCTTTGTGGTGCAGGGCGATTTTTAGGCATCCAAGCAAATGACGTGTTGAATGAAAAAGGAAACAAATTATTTTGCATAGAAGTGTTTTGCCTTTGGAAAATTAAAATAGCAGCGGCTTTGGCTAAAGGGTGGGACTTTCCATGTTCTTTGCACGGCCTGCTGGGTTTTTCTTTACAGGAGTTTAGCCCACCTTTTTGAAACCATTAACAGTCACACAAATAGGGGAGGGAAAGCCAAAATACAGTGTACAAACGGGTGAGTGGTGTGTCGGATTTGGCCGTGTTTCCCTGGGCTGGAATGGCTTGGGAGGGACCTCCAAGCCCATCCAGAGCCAGCCCATCTCCCCCTGTCCCGGGGTGCTGCCAGCCCTGGCCTGGGGCCTCGCAGGGTGGGGATTCCGGGAATTCATCAAGGTAATGATGTGTTCAGGGCCGTCTGGGAATACACGGAGGTAATGACGCGTTAAGGTTCGCTGCCTCTCACCCCCTCTGCTCAGGCTTTGCTTCTGTCTTTTCTTCAAAACAAAGCATTTGAGCTTTTGCCTTTAATTACGGGAGTACCTGGAGCTCCAGGAAAGGAGCCTGACGTAGTTTATTAACAAGGTGAACACATTAACAGGTCCCAAAAAGCACATTTCTTCTCTAGTAATTTTGGATGTGCTTTGATCTGTGCCTGTGGGGTGCAGGGCTTTGGCTCCACTACTCTTCTGTTCTTTCTTGCCAATGATTCCTTATTTCTTGCCCAGAAATCAGCCACGGGTATTCTTAAAGGCACTTCCATCTTGTAATTACCTTTTTACACAGAACTCTGTCTGCTCTGATGTACATCTCAGATCCTGGGTTCTTACAAGTATCTAAAAGTGTACCGTTGCAGGAAAAGTTCTAATAAACACTTCAGTAATACAGGCTGTGATGAATTAGGGATTTAGGAACAGAAGTTGGCCATAAAGGGTTGCGTTGTCCAGCTGGAAATGGGGGATTTATTGGCCATGGATTGCCCCAAGGTGTCCTTTCTCTAGGAGAGAGGGATTTGTGGGTTCAGCCAGGTACAAGGGGACACCCTCGGTAGAGCCAGGACTGGGCATTGCTCCCTGAATTAATTACCTGGGAAGATTTCAGAGCAATTCCAGTAATTCTGCTGTCAGTTCGAGTCAGCACTCGGGAAGGGCAGTAGATACTTTGATATTACAGCAGATCTTCTGGTAAGTGCTTTCTCAAGGAATTAATAATCCAGTAAATTCATAAACATCACTCTAAGATCAAACTTCATAGCTGAGTCTTCCTGCTGTTCCCAGTTGTGGGTGGAGGTGGATCTGTTTATTGTGTGATGCTATTTTCTGTTTGCTGGATTATGCTAAGTGTGTTCTGCAGGCTGTTCATGGGAGGCTGCTGATTAAATAAGCTGATGTAAAAGATCACATATTTGCTGTGGCTTTGGGAGGAAGAATCCTTAAATTAGGAGATCACTACAGAAATGTAGTGAGTGGGCTCATTGAGCTGTCAGAAACGAGGCCTCCTCCTCCTCCTCAGCTCGGGATGAAACAGGATGTTCTTGCAGGGAAGCTCTGCCTCTCCCTGAGCCCTGCTGACTGCATCCCTCTTCCTTCTGGGTGTTTTTCCTGTTCTTGCTGAAGGTTCAAAGGAGGGGTTTGGTTCGCAGGTGTTTGCAGCGCCTGGGCTGCGTTATTGTCATTTTGGTGATGGGACGTAACCGTTGTGTGCCAACCCTCTGCAGGGGGAATAGGGGACTTCAGGGGGGATTTCATCCTGCCTGAATGCTGCAAAACTGCAGAGAATAAATCCTCAGAATAAATGTTCCAGCTGGGAACACTGTCAGTAGTTTAGCAGTGTGTGTCCAAGAGCAAACAGAATTTGGCTGGAGCACTCGGAAGTGTCGGTTCATCCTCAGACTGAACACCGAGTGTCTGAGAAGAAGGCAGAAAATTGGATTTTCTCATAATAATCAAAGGGAACTCCTCCTAGGAGTAACGTTTCCAAGCAGTAGAAATGCATCCATCAGTTTGCATTTCAGATATTAAGCAGCTAATAAAAATGATGAGTGACTGTGTCGGACCATCACAGCCAAGCTCCCTGGGCTGGAGCGGAGTGAGATAAATCCTGTGCTGTGATTCCCCTCCCACAGCAAAGTGCAGCCACACACAGCTCTCAGCTGTGAGATATTCCAGGGCTTGGGAGAGCGGAGTTACATTTTCAATTAGCATTCTCCTGGAGTGTGACAGTGATGGCAGTTCCTGCTCGCTGCAGGGAATTGTAACTCAACAACCCACGCTTGGATCTGTCCCGACATCAATCCTGGCAGCTGGGATTGAAGTGGAGGTACCCAGATTAGCAGGTGCTTTATTTGGATTGACTGTAAATGCAGAGTAATCAGAAATTAATTGTTCGAATGTTGAAATTCTCCGCTTACTGATGATGAATTTTGGAGCAATTAGTTCTAATTGCAAGGTAAATAGACAAGTCTTTGATTGCATACTTAAGAATTTTAATTGAACTCAATTATACTTTGAACTGTGATATTCAGGGCAAGAAGTATTTGAGTCCCTATTAAAAAAATAGTTGGATTCAACAACAGTTGGACATTGGAGTAAAAAAGCAAATAGTTTACTCCTTTCAAAAGCTAAAGTTTTCCTCTTGCTGTTGATCACTCAGTCCTGTAGGTCCCTTTGAGCACATCAGACTGAATTTAAAACAATTCCCAGCACGTTCCTTAAAAGTTATTACAGATCAGTGCTCTTCAGCCAGTCTGGGTACAGCAGCTGGTATTTTGTGCTCTTAAGGTTTGGTGATGTTTGCGTTAAGGGCTCTAAGATTTCTTTACATTGAAATCAAGATATTCGTGTTTGTGGAAACTGGGCTGGATGATTGAGCAGGGGGGGCTGGATGGACTTGGGGGGCTGGACAGAGCCAAGGGGGCTGGACAGAGCCAAGGGGGCTGGATGGACTTGGGGGGCTGCATGGACTTGGGGGGCTGGATGGACTTGGGGGGCTGGATGGACTTGGGGAGCTGCATGATGGAGCCAAGGGGCATAGACAGCACTGGCAGCCTGTCCCTGCCTGCCCACATTGGGGTGTAAAAAGGACATTTCAGGTACACTGAGCTCATCTTGGTGCCCTCGAGCTCCTGGCTTTTGGCCCGCTCTGGGTTGTGTGCAAGGGGGGGGTCACTGCCAGGAAATTCGGGCAGGAGCTGCTCCCTGGGTGCTGCTTTGTGGTGCCCTGTTGTGGTTACAGCTTTGGTGTCAGGTGTAGGGGTGGTGGTGTCTCCTTAATCCTGTGTCAGCTGTAGGGTGGTGGTGTCTCCTTAATCCTGTGGAAAGGGAAATGTGCCATAGGGATGGGGAGGGCAGCTTGAGGCAGGGGCTGTGATGTGACTAATTACAAAGTGATGTTCAGCAGTGTAAGGGCAGCCTTAGAGGGCTGTGCTCCCACAGAAAGAGAGGGGTGAGGAGAAGAGGAGATCCATGAAAAGCAGTTTTAGGATCCTAGAATTGTTCAGATTGGAAAGGACCTTTAAGCTCAAGTCCAACAGTTAAGGCAGCACTGCCACATTCCATGCCCTGAGTGACATATCCCCATGGCTTTTATACCCCTCCAAGGCCAGGGACTCACTCTTCCAGTGCCTGGCAATCCTTTATTTATTTATTTATTTATTGTTGGTTTTGTTGTTTCAGGACTTTCACTTCTCACGTGTCCCTTTCCATCTCACTTTGCCCGTGCCTGTCATTGTTACTCAGCATTTTCCTCTGGGGAAGTGGATGAGCCCAGCACGAGTCCTGGTGCCTTTCAGTTCCCAGTGATTTTGTGGATCACTGACCCTTCTTAGGGAAGAGCTCAGAGATTTGGGACCTTTCAGAAGCTTCTCCAGTTGCTGACAAAAACATTTCCCTGCAAGCTGCACGAGGGAGGCTCCTGGAAAAGCGCTCGGAGAAAAGCCGGGTGCTGAGGCAGCTGCTGCTGTAAATATTTGTCCAGTTGTGTCTGGGGGGCTCTGGCTGGGTGTTCTCCCCTTGGAGCTGCATTTGGGGCCGGGCTGCTTTGCGTAAACGCGGCGGAGGCGTGGAGTAACGGGGGAGTAACCGCGGAGTAACCAGGTGCTGCCTCCTGCCCTGCCCTTGTGTAAGCGTGGGCTGGGAGTAGTTACACAATGAGTATAAAAAGAGTATAAAAGTGCTCCTGGGGGTGAATGTCTGCATCCTCCAGGCTGCTGCTGCTGCTGCTGCTGCCCAGGGCTGGAGAGGCACTGCAGGAGCTGCCTCCGAGAGGTTGGTGCGGGTTTGCCTTGGTCACAAAAGTTCAACTGATTTGGTGTCGGCATTATGAAATAAGAAACTTAAAATCTTGTGTTTGCAGGAGTTAATAACTAACTTTCTATATCTTGAAGATTTGAGGGCTTAATTTCTCATTTTAAAATTGCTATCACTGTAAAAATATTTACTATTTCAAAAGTGTTTGCTCTTTTCTGTTTAATCGTAAACTTGGCTTTCCTTTTAATCTTCAAAATGGGAAAAAAATTAGGTGATATTTATGTAGTAAAAGAGCTTTTAAGAAAGCTTGAGCACAAAGGTACAGCATCTTGGTTAGTTTCTGAAAGTTTATTAATTCCAAATTGTAATAAGGTATGCTAAATGGAAGTGTTTATTTCTTTAAGCCTAATAGATACCTCAGTGTAAAACTTTTCAAGTGTGGGATGGGTTACTGGCTTTGTATTGATTACTGGGCTCAAGCTGTTCCTTTCCAAAGGAGCCACAGGGATGCCTCAGCCTTTGGGAAGGAGCTTCACATCCAGAGCTGAGAAATTGGCACATTACCTCCGTGTACTTAATAAATGGAATTTTTCCTAGATGAGTCTCTAACTCCACCTTTGTTTTAATGTGATTAAAGTCTTGGAAAGAAGGGAACTTTCATCAAAGTGCCAAGTCCAAGTACAAAGGAGGCTGAGAAAGGACCCAGTGTGAGCTCAGGTTGCTTTGGGGGCCATGAAGGAGCTTAACGAGCTGTGTATTAATATCCATAATAACGGGAGCTATCGGAATGCCCAAATTATGGGTGCTCCCCAGGGAGACTGTCAGGACTCCACAGCACTATAAATCAAATTCCTGTGTGCCCTACACTGCATGAGGTGTGCTGAGCTCCAGGGCAGGCTGGGAGGGAGCAGTGAGCCAGGATTTCATTTTTATTTACGCTGAGTCTGGGGAGCTCTGCAGGTGTCTGTGTTGCTCTGTGTACAGATAACGAGCTGGAAATTGTCATTTCCCACCTTCTGCTTGCACTTCTTCAGAATTCCATCTCACAGCTTCTCCCTTGTCCTGTTCTCATCCTGTGCCCTGCTGGGGTCTCCCGGGAGGGTGGCAGATGCTCAGAATTTGGGCACAGGTGCTGCCTTTTGGGACAGGAAAATGGGAATAAAGGGGTGAAAGATGAGTAGGAGCTGCTTGGCCAGCAGTGTTCTGATCAAACACCCTGCAGGGTGATGATGCTGGAAACTCAGATTTCAGCTCTTCTGGTTCAGAATCCCAGCCTAACTAAGCTCCCAGTTAATAACCTGACTAACCAAACTTGTGGTTTCTCAAAGCTGTGGGATCCTTTGTTAAGCACCTCATTCAGCTGGATTTAAGTCTGCTTCTCAACGAGCTCATTCACACAGGAAGTTAATGAGATTTAGCTAATGTGCTTTAAATACACGGAAGGTTTGAGCTCGGCATAACTTTCCTGCTTAGCTTTGTGTAGACTTGCCCTAATAACGTTTGGTCAGTTATTGAAACACCGTTCTGGATGGCAGTCAAAATACCAACTACTTAAAAATTCATTAGTGCCTCCAAAGAAAGAATATGTTTGTGCTTTTAGGAGCTTCTTCAAAGTGAAGAGAGAAGCGTTTTAAGGTGCCCATCTGATTTTCCACAGGAGAGGCCCACAGGGAGTGACTGGGGACCAGGGCAGGGATTGTCTGAAGGGACAGGAAAAGTCTAAAATATTCTGGTTGCCACTGGGTGGTGGGCTGAGAGAAGTTTAGGATCCAGCTGGAATTCAATCTTCCTGGTTTTAAAAGGTTTTTGGATTGAGTTTGGCAAATAAGGGAATACACAGAGCTGCTGGAGGTCCTTTTACTTTGGAAAAAACTAATTTTCAGGGCTGGAAGTCATGGGGGGAGCCTGAGCTTCCTTCAGAGGGTTTATCTCTAGGCCTGCTTATTGCAAATGAGCTTTACAAAAGCATTGCCATGTCCTGAGCATGACCTGCTGCCCAGTCCTGGTGCTGCCAGGCCAACAGACCTGGCAAAGCCTTGACTCTTCTAAGAGAAGTTGAAAAAAACCCCAAATCAACCCCAAGTAAGAGAAGAGCCCCAAGAACTTGCCGGCTGCCCAGGAATGCCACAGCCTGGCGCTCAGGTGGGCTTTGTTTTCCCCAGTCTTTGCTTTGCCAAGCTCTCTATTCGAATATTGATGTGGAAGGGCCGTCAGCACTGTGGGGAGGAATTGCCACCGCAGCAAATCTGATCTAGGGAATATTTTTGGTGTGCTGCAGCCAAAATCTCTGTGCAGTGCTTTCAGAGGAAACAGTGCATGCGAGGGAGGTGTCAGTACTCCACTTTGTGGGTTCATGGCCAGTTTTCCCTCCCATGGCAATGAGCTCTGTGTGTCTGTCTGCACCTTCTGTCCTGCCCAGGTTAACCCTTGGATCGACTCAGAGATGACCTTTGAAAGGATTTTTCCCTGGCTCACAGGCAGTTGGGTACCTCGGGAGCTTTTTGGGCAGCCTCTGGTGGCACAGGGGCAGATTTTCCGTGTAGGAAAACCTTTGTGCTCCAGTGGGTGTTTTTATTTATGGTGGAGGTCCCAGAGCAGACACTTGCAGGAAGAAAAAGAGCATTTAAACAGTGTTGCATTGTGGATCTCCATATCTCCAATGGGTTTTATGTTTTCTCCAGGAGCTTTGAAATGCATCCTGATTTGTTTAAATGAAATAGCAGCGACCTTGGCAAGAGGGAAAACGTGCTGGGTGCTCCTGGGAGCGTGAGAAGACCCTGCCACCTCCTCTGTCCTCCCCTGATGGCTCTGGGGCTGGAGGCAGCTTGTTGCTGGAGAAAAGGCAGATGTTGAAGGTGCAGATTGGCCTCTCCCTGGCCAGGAGGCTTTTCCTCCTGAACTTACACCTGGCCTACCTATCTGCTGCCCTTTGTGTAAATCCTAATCTTATCTCCAGCACTGTAAAGCCCTGGCAGCTCTTGGCCTCCTGTGTTAAACACAGGTATGCACCGGAGGTAATTTGGTGTGGAAAGGTGAGTCCTGTCAGAGATTTCACTGCCAGCCTTTCCTTTGGATCCCAGCCTGCAGAGGATGGGTTGTACTGAGTGTACCTGCCTGGTGCTGGATGGGTTTTACCTCTTTCTCCAGGACTCTTCAGCTCCTGAGGAGCTGGGTGTGCTCTGTAGAAATGCCTGAGTCGTGGTGGGACATGGGGGGTGGAAAGGAATGATCTCTCCCAGATGGCTTTAGGCAGCAGCAGAGTTTATCTGCTTCTCTTTGACACTCCTGATTGCAGAACCAAAGCATTCCAGAAAGCTCTGATGATCATCTGTGCCATTAAGTGCAGTTTTAATTGCTGGGTAGAAGCAAGAAGAGCTGGGAAATTCATTCTCCACGTTTTTCTTGGACCAACCCCTCCTGACACAAGCCCTCCCTCTCTTTAGGAAAAGCAGCAGTGAGGGGTTTTTTTGGTTTTTTTTTTTGCCTGTGAATTGGGAGTTGCCTGTTTGGGAATTGTTATTTTAGCTATAGTGTGTCAGCACTCAGGTGATCCAAGGCAAGCTTTGCTGCTGTCCTGCTGGAATTCCCAGGAGTGATCCAGGCCTGGAGGAGACAGCAGCCCTCCTGTTGTGCAGTGCCCAGCAGAGCAGGGTTACAGAGCCTTGTCTTTTCTCTCTGGAGATGCTGCTTAATGCCAGCTAAGCAGCTTGGGGTGCCAGAGCACCTTAGAGCAGATCCTGGGGCTGCAGATTTATTGGTCCTGGCTTAGGGAGGTGTCCTGCTGCCCTTTCCCTTCCCAGTCCCACAGGATGGAGCTGCCAGACTGAGCCTCGCCCGTCTCCATCTCTGATTTTCTTGGAGAATAAAATGAGTCTGCAGTGACAGAAGAAGGCAGATTCTTTTCTCTTTCTGTGTGCTAGGAAAATAAAAGAGACCCTCATTGCTCTACTGTGAAAGCAAACAAAAAACCCTCCAAAAATCCCAGCCCAGACCCCCCAGTGCCCCCAAACCTTTAACCTTTAACCAGTACCTGTCTCCTCTCTGCCCTGAGCTGCACTTTGAAGAGGAGCTCTTCGAAAACTGGGAATGACAGCTTTTTTCCCAGAGCAAGACAGTGAGTATTCACCCCTCACTTCTCCTTCAGTCTTCAAGTGAGAAATAATTATGCTACCTTAATATTTACTCTCATAAACAAATGTTAACTCTGATTTGCAGGCACTGCCTTCCATCCCATCCTGATTTAATTAATGCTTCAAGGGATTTCAGTGCCCAAATTGTCTTTCTTAAGTAACTTTTCAGGAGATACCTACATCGCTTTGAAAGATTTAATATTTCTTTCACCTCAAGGAACCAGAATTTTCCAGCAAATGGGCAATTAACAGCTATTAAGAGTTCTAAAATATTAGGATTCTAATATATTAGTACAGTCCTGAATTGCCCCCAGCAGAAGAGTCTTTCTCAGGAGTGAGAAGAGTCTTTCAGTTATTATTGCAATTACAGTAGACAGGAGCTGCTGGCATTTCCTGAGCAGCATCTGGAAGGGAGACTTAAGAAAAAACCCAAGTTCTGCTGCTCTTTGCCCAATCTCAGCCTGTTTGTGATGTCCATGAGGTGTGTTCCCACCTTAGGGCTCAGCTGAACCCGTCATTAAATTGTTTTTGAAGTAACACCACTGTGAGTGGGTTCTGCTGCTTGGATGGATGCAGAAAATTCCACTTTTTGTGCCTTTCAAGAGAGCATTTTTCAGGTCCTGTCCTGTACTTCCACCTGTACCTGACCCGGTTTCACCTGCAGGTGTTGGCAGCTGCATTCTCTGTTCAAAGCTCAGTAACCACAGGTTGCAAAATTTGGTTTGCTGCAGGATTTTCTGTGCTGTCCTGTGGGGAGTTCAGGTCCAAATGTGTTCATTCCTGTTCTTTTGCCTTGGCAATGGAAGATGTGGGATGGCAGTGGACTGGTCTGATTTAAGGAGCAGATGTCAGAAAACTGCCCTGCAGTGACCCACTAAGGTGTCTGATCTTTCCTCTTCCTGTGCCAAAAGAGAAGTGAAACTCATTAAAATACAGAGTTTATCCTCAAACAGTTCCTGCAGCATCCTTGGGCAGATGACTTGGAATGTTCTTCATAGAGCTGAGAATTTGGGGGTCATTTTGGGGGCTGTTTCTGCCTGAAAGAGGCTCACTGAAAGGCAGCTGTGCCTCACTCTCCATCCAGTCTGAGCTTCCCAGAAGAGATGCCTTTAATTTCAAAGGAAGTTTGTTTCAAAGGAAGGATTCTGTAATACAGAGGTAACCCTGGAGCAGCTCTGCAAATTTACCCTCCTTGGAGAAGCCCAGGTCTCCCTTGTGGATGTTCAGCTGCTCTGCACTGCTCTGTGCCTGGAGTTTGTTCCCAAAAAGTTCTGTGGAAATGGCTGTGAGATTGGGAAAAAACCTAAAGTTTCACTGTACTGCTCATGATTGAAAAACACAGGAGAAGAATGAGAGAATAATCAGAGTATTCCCAGTATGAAGGAATTTCAGATACCTTGACTGATAATTATCAGGGAGGAATGATGAGTTTTGGTGAGTCACGAGCACTAACTAAAGGGAGCCCAGGCTGTGGGGCTTGTGCTTTTGCACGTCTATTTTAGGGAATAAAAAATAGCAAATTCTCCCTTACCTCACAAAAAATAGGAAATTCTCCCCTCCTAAAAACTACCAATTTCTCCCTTCCCTGTAGGAGCTGTTGATGTGAACAACGCCCTGGTGTCCCAGCTGGATTACTGAGCTCTGTGTGGTTCCTGGAGCTGCTGCTGCTGCAGTGAGGAGCTGTCCCTCGTTCTTGGCCTGTCCCAGAGGCACCTGCTGGGTGCTGCATGCAAGTCCTGGACGTGCTGGACACCATGGGCATTGGCAAGAACACCACGGCCAAGTCTGTGGAGGCAGGAGGCTCCACGGAGGGCAAATACGAGGATGAGTCCAAGCACCCCACCTTCTTCACCCTGCCTGTGAGTACCTGCAGGCAGGCTCAGGGTCAGACAGGAGCAGTGTTCCAAATCCTTCATTTCCAGCAGCAGTCAGCTCTGCTGCCCTGGGGATTTGTGTGTGAGCTCTGCTGTGTGTGCTCATTCCCTGTTCCCAGGACGTGCAGCACCCCAGGCACCGCCTGCTCACAGCACTGAGCTGTCCCCCTGAGGCAGGCACCACCCCTGGGCTGGAATCAGGGAATCTCTGAGGTTGGAAAAGTCCTGCAGGACCCTCAGGTCTAGCCTGTGATCCCCAGCACGTCCACTCAGTCACCAAGTGCCACCTCTGCTCTGGTTCTGAGCAGCTCTGGGCATGGGCACTCCAGCACAGCCCAGTTTTTCAGGAGCCCTGTGGGGTGTTTTTAAGGAGCCCTGTGGGGTGTTTTTCAGGAGCTCTGTGTGGTGTTTTTAAGGAGCTCTGTGTGATGTCTGCCAGGTCTCTCTCTGTCCCTAGCCCTGCTCTTACAGAAATGATGACTTGCCATGCCCCTCATGTTTTGTGACTCAATGTCAGAGGCAGATGTCAAGTACCAAGGGAAAAAAATTGAGTGACATATGAGGTGTGATCACAGAGGAAATGTTTCTTTCAGAAGACTTAATCCATTTCTGTTTTGTTATGTTTTGAAGGTTGTGATAAACGGTGGAGCCACGTCCAGTGGTGATCAGGACACAGAGGACACGGAGCTGATGGCCATCTACACCACAGAGAATGGCATAGCAGAAAAGGTACGTGGGGCTCCCCTGCCAGCTGAGAGCTCATCCCTGCTCCCTGAGCTCGTGCTTTGCCCACAGCAGCCTCCCCTGGCTGGGAGGTTTCCTGTCTCACAGCTGCTGACTTGCAAATCCACATCACCCCAGGGCCTTGTGCCCTCATGACTCCTGGTCACACACTTTGGTTGCAGCATTGGGGCATGACTCAGGAAATGGTGGAAGCAGTTCATGCCCTTAGTTGTGATTTTTCCAGCTTTTTTCTCCATTTCTCCATTCCCTAGGCCTGCTCAGTAATAATCCTGCAAGCTGAGATGGTGTGAATCTGAGGTTTTGTTTAAAATAAGGGTGAGGATTGTGATAAATCTGAATGTTCAGTCAAACTGGCTTTGTGGTAAAGCCTTGTCTCTGAAAAGCCTCAAAGTTTTTCAAATGTCCTGATTGAAACAAGAACAAAACTCCTGGCTCCAAGCAGGGACATCATGATGCTCCTTCCTTGGAGGCTGTAGTTTCTGTTGAGGCAAGGATGACTCCAAGGGATGCAGTTCATGCTTTCACTCCTGAATTTCAGGTGTAAAACACCCCCTGAGCAGGCAGAGGTCCATCAGTGCTGGGTTTCAGAGGAGCCTGGCCTGGTGCACTCCCAGCCCAGTCTGCCCAGGTGTCTCACTCCCATCCCACAGCCATCACACTCATGTTTAATGGACAGGTTTGTGTTGACCTGGGGAAGTCTTTGATGGCTGATTTTTGGAGCATGCTGGGGCTGGAGTGGAGAGGCACAATCTGATAAAAGCCTTGAGCAAAAAGTGTTGTTTGGGTGGAATTGTGCAAGGAGATAAACGATCTGTAGACATGAAAGTGTTCCTGGCTTTCCCAAACGTGGGCTTTCCTCCCTCCCACTGGATCCATGTGATCAGAGCTGTGCATGAAGGACAATAATCCACCTGAAAGACACTCTGAGCTTTTGAGTAACCACATCTCCTTGAGGTAAAGCTTTGCTGTGGTGGCCAGGGTGGGGAGGCCCTGGGATGGAATTCCCAGAGGAATTCTGTGGCTGCCCTGGGTCCCTGGCAGTGTCCCAGGCCAGGCTGGACACTGGGGAGTCTTTGCAGCCCAGCCAGGGTAGGGTCAGGTTGGACTCAGGAGGAATTTTTCTATGGAAAGGGTGGGCAGGGATGGGAAGGGGCAGTGATGGAGTCCCCATCCCCAGAGGTATTCAAAGAACCTGTGGATGTGGTTTGGTGGTTTGGTGCTGCTGTGTTGGTGGGCAGACCTGATGATCTGAAAGGGCTTTTCCAACCTGAAACATTCCATGATTCTAATTCCTGACTTTTTTCACGTGCTGTTTTTTTTTGGAGAATTGGGTCAGGAGAGAATTTGTTCCTTTTTCAGTCAGTGAAAAGCTGTCTGTGGTGCTGCAGGAGGGGCTGTGCAGGCCCTGTATCCTGGGGACAGGATTGCTCAGAGTGCTTTAAGAGCTCTCTGCAATGAGAGTTTCTATATTTTCCTTTGCTGCTGCAACACCCTCGACCTTCCCACAGCCCTGTGCTCACTTGCACTCCCTAAATGTGAATTATCCCAGGCTTTGTGGCTTTGTTTTCCCAACAGCAGGCTGAGGTGAGGGGGGAGTGCCAGGGCTCACTTGGGCTCCCTGACCTTGCAGGTGACACCAAGGGGAGATTTCCTCAGCACAACCCAGGGATGTGGTGGGTTTTTGGGGAAGTGGAGACCATTTGAGGCAGTCACGAGTCTGGCAGAGCTCCAGGCTCTGTGTGAGGCAGCTTCACGTGGGCTCCCCGTGTCCTGGGCTGGATTAGGGCAGAGCTGTTGTATAAGGTAATCTTGGAGTTACAGCAGCTGAAATTACAGAATCTGATACTTCCTCCTGCTTTTGTTGTTGTGCTGGGCCTTTGGAGCGCTGGGGGTTTGTTCTCAGGAATTTCCAAACCAGAGGGTTGGAGGGAAAGGGTTCCAGAGGATTATTTGTGGCAGAGAAATGGCAGAGCTGGCCCTTGCTTTACTGGAAAATCTGCAGGGGTGTTGATGTGTGAATGGCTGTGGTCACTTGTCCCTTGGCTCTCTGGGGCCCTGCCTCAATTCCTGGGGGAATTGAAATTCCTGGGGGAATTCTGCTTGACTGATAGAAATTGGTTAGGGATTAATTTGGGGTGTAATAATTAGCATTTTTCCTGACTGCACACATGCAGGGGGAAGAAGAAAAATTATAAATTCTTTGGCTAAAAGTGGTTAACCAAGATGAAATTGGGTAAGAGCAAAGCAGGGAAGCAATTATCATAACGAGGATTTATTTTTGCCAGTGATTTTGGTCTCTGATGCAAGGACAGAGCTCTTCTTCTTAGTTCCAATTCTTCCCTATTTTCTTCTTTTGTTTGTTTTTGTGGTTTTGGGGTTTGGTGGGGTTTTTTAACAGTGTTGTCACGATGAATCCATTTTTGGGCACCTTTTGGCTGCTGGGTCTGTTCTCAGCAATTATAAATAAATAAGCAGGGAATGGCTGTCAGAAGGGAACGTGCTGGGTACAAATTCAGGAGCTGGATGTGAAAGGCTCTGAAATTGTCACAAATCAGCATCGCCTGGGAGTGCTGAACCAGCCTTGGAGTGTCTGGGAGTTTAAATTCACTCCATTCTGTGCAGCAATAACCTGCTGGTGTCCCTTGTTCCTCCAGAGCTCCCTGGCAGAGACCCTGGACAGCAGTGGCAGTTTGGATGCCCAGAGGACTGACATGATTTACACCATTGAAGATGTTCCTCCCTGGTACCTCTGCATATTTCTGGGCTTGCAGGTACATCCCAAAAACAGAGACAGTTTTTTTCCTCCTGTAACTTCCAAAGCTCGTTGAGGATTTTCTGCCCAGTCCATCGTGTTTGCGTGTGTGTGTTTTATCCTTCTCACTGTGACATGTTTGAAGAATGTGTTAGGAGGTTTCTTCTGAAGCTGATCGTGCTCAGATCATTGCTCTGAGAATGATTTGAGTTTTCAGCTCCTGCATTTGTGAGATTCACTTTAAATATTTAGAGCTGTAAGCTGCTGTTGGTAAATGAGTGAGCAAAGGCTCAGTGGTGCCTTCACAAGGGACACTGGGCACGTCTGGAGTTAAAGATGGAGAGAGAGAATGGTTTAGACCTGAAATACTGAATATTAAAGCTGCTACTGCAGTAATTTCAGTTCTGAGAGCATCACCCTGCACCTGGCTTGCCAGGGAGGCCCCTTGGAGCACGAGCAGGTGCAGTGGCAGCTCCAGTTCCATCTCCTTCCCTTCTCCAGTGGTAAGAACATCTGTCCCACAGAAATGCTGGGGATTTGGTGATCTCTGTGAAGGTCTCCAAACAAATACCTTCCAAAGCATCCCTTTTATTTCTGCCTTTCCCTCAAGGACAGGCAGCTCCGTAGGAGTTGTGTTTTCACTTGTGTGTGCAGCATGGTGAAAATTTGTTGGTTAGTTTTGCTTTTGATGTGCTTGGTTTGAGGAGGAGGTGAGTCCTTGGGAGCTCCTTTGTGCCTGCTCCAGGTTCACTGTGAGCCAGGGGATGTGAAGGGAGTTGTTTCTGGGCTGGAGGTTGCTCTCAGCACAGGCACCTGGTGCCTCCTCAGAGAGCAGCTGTGGGGCTGTTCCAGT
This sequence comes from Dicaeum eximium, assembly GCA_013396995.1. Lineage (NCBI taxonomy): Eukaryota > Metazoa > Chordata > Aves > Passeriformes > Dicaeidae > Dicaeum > Dicaeum eximium. The sequence continues at coordinate 30,759 of VWZP01009164.1, read as the reverse complement.
GCCCTGTGCACCCCACAGGAGTGACAGGAATCAGAATTCCCCCACTGTTATCTCAGGGGTCACCAATTGTTGCTGTTGGAGTCCCCATCATAGTGAATCAAGACTCTTGACTCCAATATCAGAAAGTTTATATTATTTATTAAAATGACTCCATTGTTCAGAAGGATTTGGGCTATTTCTGTCCAGGTACAGAGCTGGCATCTTGCTTCTTCAAGCTCCATACCTAAACTCTAAAAATGCCAGAAAATGTTTACAAAGTCAGGGAGAGCAATTCTTTATATCATAGGTTGGGAAAAGCAAACCACATCTCCCATATCAGGAGACAGGCAAAGGAATGCATTTTGTCCTTGAAACACACACACAGGGATTTGAAATCTGCAGAGAAAAAAGAGCTTCCCATGGAAGAAAAAACTCAGCAAGTTTGCATCCAAGAAACTTATAAAATGTCCAATGACACCCCACATCAACATCACCAGCAGCGGGGAGCTTGGGGAAACACTGAGAGCAAAGCTCAGGGCAAGAGTGGGAGCTTTGCTGGGGCTCAGGAGCAGAAAGAAAAGCTGTGCTAGCCCAGGAAAAGCTGTGCTAGCCCAGGAAAAGCCCAGACAAGCTGTGCTAGCCCAGGACAAGCTGTGCTAGCCCAGGAAAAGCCCAGACAAGCTGTGCTAGCCCAGAGAAAGCCCAGACAAGCTGTGCTAGCCCAGGAAAAGCCCAGACAAGCTGTGCTAGCCCAGAAGAAGCCCAGACAAGCTGTGCTAGCCCAGCAGAGCTGGGCTGGGTGCATGCAGGGCTCTCTGGTGCTGGCTGCAGCACTGACCCCCCCTGTCCCCCAGCACTACCTGACGTGTTTCAGCGGGACCATCGCCGTGCCCTTCCTGCTGGCCGATGCCATGTGCGTGGGCTTTGACCAGTGGGCCACCAGCCAGCTCATCGGGACCATCTTCTTCTGCGTGGGCATCACCACCCTGCTGCAGACCACCTTCGGCTGCAGGTGAGAGCTGGGCCCTGGGGGGGACACGGGGCTCCCCCCAGAAAATAAAATGTGGGTCTGAAATAACACGTGGCATGCCAGGGGTGAGGAAACACAGAGAGGAGAGGAAAGCCAGCTGAACTGAGAGGCAGGAGGTACTGGAAGGTGAAAAATTCGTGGTTTTGTTGATTTCTTGAATGAAATTCTTGGCAGTGTTGAGGTGGTTGTGATCAGTCCTACAGGAAATTGTATTGATCCTGTGAAGGGCTTGGCAAGTTAAAAAGTAGGGAAAAATGATGAGGGAAACTTGTCACGCTCTGAACTGAGTCTCTGTTACCGCCCAATCCATGAAATAATTCAGATTTGTCAGCTGAATGGTGGGTAATGATCATTCCTGGAGTTGGGAACACACCCAGAGCTGTGCAGGGATGCTTTCACCTCTCCTTAGGAGGATGGAAGAGCCCAGGCAGGAAATCCTTGCATAAATCTGGTGTTGGCAAGAACAGGATGTTGTTCGGGGTAAAAATAAATCTTTACAAACCCCTGTTCCACTGCACAGATGTTTAACATGCTGACTTAAACTTTGGGAATAACTAAAACCTGCAGAGTTATTTCTGCATCTTCTTGAATGAGCCCAAACCAGAAGAAAAGTGCAGGTTTAACCCTCAGGTGGTGACTGAGGTGATTCTTGAGTCGCTCAGCTCAGTTTCAGAGCAATGTCAGCTGAATTCTTGCCTTCCCCCAGAAAAACTCCAAACACCCCCCACATTTTAAAGGATTTAGTTAAGATCTAAACCAGAATCTTTAAGTGGGAGAGGTGTCTCAGGAGGGTGCAGAAGGCAGACCTGTGGTGGATCAGCTTTTCACCTAAAACATTTCCAGATATTCCAGGTTTTCCAGTGTACCCTTTGGTTGCCTGTTGAGTTACCTTTGGTTCACTTGCTGGTCTTTTTCCTTTGGGGAAAAGAAACCTTCCCTGTATTTTTTTGTCTTACTGGACTTAGGAGCTCACTCCTCTGTCCTAAAAAGTTCACTCTGATGACAAAACAACAGAGTGGAAACTGTTGAAAAAGCAAACTTTCTTTCCCCAGTGTATTCCCTTCTAGTAAAGACTCCCCAGAATTAATAATCTTATTTCCAGCCTGGTTGGCTCTTTGTGCTGCAGCCATAAATCCTCATGCACCTTGTCTGGAAGTTTGTCATATTTGGGGTTTTTTTTCCCCCCCTAACAAACTTGGCTTTTTATCACTTAGTAGAGAGGGATTTGGGGCTCATTCAGAGAGAAGTGGCCCAAAATTACAGTGCCATCATTTTGAAATTTTTTCTCTGTAATTCCACCCCTGCTTTCCACCCTGCTGGCATTTTTCCCTTTTCAGTGGCTCCCACTTGCACTGTACTGACATTTTTATATCCCTGAAGGCCAAATTGTGTTTGGGTCTTAAAATAACTTGTATTTAAAGAGGGAAATTTCCACACTTGGATGTTTTATAACTCTTCCCCATGTGATGGGGGGTTTATGCAAGGCTGGGAATGGGATACAGCAGCACAGGCCTCTCAATGAGATTTGCAAGTATTCATTGGCAAGTCTGTCAACTGCAAAGCATTTCAGCAAATAAAGGTTTCAAAAGGTCAAATTCCAGGCTTTAAGGGTCCTTAAGGATGGATTTAGCTCGGGGTTGTGGTCAATTTGGTACCCAGAGCAGTTCTAGGAATTCCAGCTATTCACTTGGTTATGCAGTGAGCCCTGGCTGGGCTTCATTAGTGGGTAATTAGTGGCACTGAGAGATCAAATCCAGCTTTAATCCAGCCAGGGTGGCAGCTCTGCTGCTCTGCCCCTCCTGCCCTGGCTCAGCTTCCTCACATCTGTGGGACATGGGGACAGAATGAGACATTTCCAGAGACCTGTGCCTGCAGAAAAACTCGAGTCTTCACAAGGGCTGGTGCCAAAACAGAGCAACTCCATGATTTAGACATGGAATTGAAATGATGAAATGATGTCCCACTCCTGAGCTGTGGTGCTTTAGTGGCTGGCAATGAGTGGCTGCCTTAAAATCTGTAAGTCACGTTCCAAACTGCAGCTCTCACTTGAGAAGGAGACAGATCTTGGTTGACTGATTCTGAGCAATTTGTTTAAAAATGTTAAAAAACTAAATTACTTTTTTTGTTTGTTTGTTTTTGGCCTGGCTTAGGGAAAAAATCCCTCACTATTTGAGCCTTATGGGAGCTCCCTCAGTTACCTGTGTCAGGTAAAGGTTGAGCACTGAGGTGATTTTTCCATCCTGGTGTTTAATGGGATACAGAACAGCCCAAGCTGTGACCTCAGCCCTGGAGAATGTGTTTGCAGTGTGTGTTTACCAAACCTCTGAGGGGGCTGTGTAGGTGGGATGGAGCAGTAGCAGCTTGTCCCAGGTATTGCAGAGCTGCCATGGGCACCAGCTTTGCTTAATGAACCTGGCAGAACCTGGCTGAGTCACGCCTGAGCCACCAGCCCTGACTTCCCGGAGATAAACTGGGATTTCTGCTGGAAGGAGCTCCCAGGGGGAGTTCTGTCCACTCAGCCACGCTTGCATGGCTCGTGGAGTTTATGAAGTTTGAGTTTCTAGTGGAGTTTCCAACCTTTGGTGGGTTTGAAATTGCCCATGGCCCAACCTGCTCCAGCTTCAGCCTCTGAACTTCACCACTACCATAAATAACAACCTCTGGTTTGATCTTTTCTGTGCTCAGTGTGCACCATTTTCCCCCACACTTCTCCTCCTGTGGGCATTTTGTGACCTTTACCTGAACCTGAGCAGTTCTTTCTCCTGCCCTCAAGGTGCTGTGGAACAGCCCCTGAGCAATTCCCTGTGTCACACCTTGGGATCTCCTGTTAAAAGGAATCTCATGGCAACACATTAATGTCAATATTTGTAGAATAAATCAGTGCATCTGCAGTTAAGTAACATTTGGATGTTTGTTACACAAGGCACGGTGAGTTCAGTACATTCATGGCTGGTTGTAGATCCTCTTCAGATCTCTAAACCTTTTGGGAAGTATAAACATCAATGCTAAGAATGTCATCTTGAAATTCTTGTAGTGTTTGTGTTTATTGGTGGCAACCACTTGGAACATCTAATCTGCTCCCATCGAGCCAGCAGTTAATGACACATGCACTCCAAAATGAGTGTGCTCAGAGCCATGCAGAGGGGAGGGATGGAGCCTGCAGGCTGCCCCTTCACAGAGCTGTTCTGTGTGGGCTGGTGGGACCTGCACCCTCAGCTCCTGTCCAGCTGTGTCCCTGTGCTGCTGGTCACACCTGCCCTCAGTGCCTGGCCCTGCAATCACCTGCTTGGTCTTTGGCTTGTCAAGGCTTTGCATTTCTCTGACTGGTTTTTTTTTTTTTTGTGGGTTTTTTTTGTTTTGTTTTTGGTTTGGTTTGGTTTTTTGGGGTTTTTTTTTGGTTTTTTTTGTGAGAAATCCTCTTATTTCCCAGTTTCATAACTCACCAAAGGGTGGTTTGAGTGCCCACCCACTGCAGTGACCCCAGAGAACGTCACCATCTCTCCTCTCCCTTTCCACCAGGTTACCCCTGTTCCAAGCCAGTGCTTTTGCGTTCTTAGCACCTGCCAGAGCAATTCTCTCTCTGGAGAAGTGGAAGTGCAATAACACAGGTAATTGTTGTTTATCCTTGCTCAGCTTTAAGTGACAAATGGCCGAGGTCATGTGGAGTGCAGCTGCCAGAGCTCCCGATGTAAAAACTGGGAGTCATGAGCAGGGAATATGGAAAGCCTCTCCTTTTACAGTGTTTAAATTCTGTGCCACAGAAGAAGATTCCTAAAAATGTCCTTGTGGAGTTCTGTTTCTGGGGATTTTTTTAATATAAAAACGTTGACAGAAGAAATACAAACATGGCATTAAGTAATTCTTCTGTTCCATTTACGTTCTGTAAATGTTCCTTCCCATAATGTTCCAAATATTTGGAAATAGCGAGTCCAACTGAATCCTTTGAAGTTGTGAGTAGGAGGGAGTTTGAGCAATGTACAGCATCACCTCCAGACCAGGATTTTCCCTGTTTAAGTCATACCTGACAGGTTTTAACAAGATTTGGATGTTCTTTTTCACTCTTTCTCTGCTGATGTCATCATCCTGGAAGGTTTGGACTTCAGAGGGAGAAGATTCTGGTTGGGATGGGATTTCTCTGTTCAGTGGGGGTTGTTCAGTACCAAGGCATGGGCATGGGAAGCAGCAGCACAGGCAATCAGGCTGCTCACTCCTGGCTGAAGCTCTTCCCAGGGCTCCTTTGGAACCTCTAATAATTGAATTTGTGTTATTGGTGTGTTTATACACCTCTGTTAACTCTCACTCACAATGGGATTAATACCCAGCTTGTTGAAAGAAGCTGTCTGATAGCCCTGGGTGGCAAAGCCATTTTCCCCATGACTCCAGATTTTCCAAAACAGCTTTGCTGCTCTTTTTGGGCCCTTTCACCCTCCAGAGCTGCAGTGGGGTTGTCCCCACGGGTCAGCTCACCCAGTGAGTGACCTCAGCACTGGAGTCTCTGATTCCTGGGGTGCAGCTGAGTAATTCCCCATTGGAGTGGGGAGAGAATTCCTGCCTGACCTTGGTGGGAATCTGGGCATTTCCCCACCTGGGAGCAGAGGGAGAAGTGAGGGGGTGGCTCCTGGGGAAGGTGAGCTGGTGTCACTTGGTTTGCTCTCTCTGTGTGACCCCATTTGTCAGACCCAGCGTGAGGAGGGGTTTGTTCTGTGTGGAGTGGGGCAGAGTGGCTGGGCAATAAAAGAAGCCCCTGTGTTTTCTCTCCCTTCTGTGCAAGATACAGCAGTTGCAAACGGAACAGCAGAGCTGCTGCACACGGAGCACATCTGGTACCCCCGGATACGAGAGGTAATGTGGGCCTTGCTTTAGCTCTCACTCTCTCCAGTTCCAGTTAAGTTCCTCACTCACTCATCTGTGTGTTCTTGTCTTTGAGTTGGTAATTCCTTGTGTCACTGCAATCTCCATTGAATATATCCCTTTACTCATTTCATGGAAGTCTTCCATCTTTTCCACCTGTTCATTGCTGGACAGCAAATACCAGGAGTTAGTGACCACATCCCAAAAGACGTGCAGTGAAATGCTCAAGTGAGATGAGAACTCTTCTTGTACCCTTGATTTGTGCTCGCTGGCAGCAGTTCAGCTGCTGCCAGGCCTCTTGCCTGCTGTCCCTGCCAGTGGGGCTGGCCCCTGGAAGGTGAATCTGCAGTTAGGAAATCTGGTTTGTTCCCAAGTGTCTTAAAAGTTGGAGACTCTTGTGATAAGAGGTGGATTCTCCCGAGAGCCTTGTGAAATACCTGCAGCTCCTTCTCCACTCGCAGCAGTGCAGTGTGAAGCCGTGGTGCCCTGCAGGGCAGGCTGAGGGCTGTGCCACGCCAGGGTGGCAGCTAGAGTAGTCCAAATGAAGGCGTGTGTCATGGAATTGATCTCCCATCCCGTTGCTTTGGGCTGCCAACTTTTTCTTAATTAAAAACAACCCCTCTCTCTTCCCCATGTTCAAACCATAGCTACATCCTGCCAAGAGCCCTGCAGCCAAGAGGGCTGACAGTCTCCTGAGACCACAACGCTGCTCTAATCCAGCTTCTAAGGAGCACTTGTGACCAATGCAGCACACACTCTGCCCCTAGGAGCTAGGAGCATCACCTCGTGGCGCACCAACCCTTGCCGTTCGATCTGAGAGCTTAAAGGTTAGCCTGGACCCCAGGTCTCCTGTCTGACAGTGTGATGTGCTTTCCACACAGCTTCCAGACTGGCCCACTGGTCTGTTGTGTAATAGTTTTGTGGAGAAAACCATAAGTGTTATGCTTAAAGCAATAAGTCACTTAAACATAATGAGCTGTTTTATGACAAAAAAAAAAAAAAAATTTGCTGAGTTCTTCTGTGTCACTGAATTCTTTTTTAAGTGCAGTTTGTAATCCAGAGCAGAAAAACGAACGGTTTGGCTTTGCCTGTCAGGTGGGACTGAGCTGCCTCTCTGCCCTGTTGTGTGTTCAGATCCAAGGTGCCATCATCATGTCCTCGCTGATCGAGGTGGTGATCGGGCTGCTGGGGCTGCCCGGGGCTCTGCTGCGCTACATCGGGCCCCTGACCATCACCCCCACCGTGGCCCTCATCGGCCTCTCGGGCTTCCAGGCTGCTGGGGAGCGAGCTGGCAAGCACTGGGGCATCGCCATGCTGTGAGTACCCCGGCCTTGGGCTGGATTTGGGGTGCTGGGGAGAGCTGGGGCAGCTCGGCTGTGTCGCTGCTGCCGATGGGAGAAGCGCCATGGGGCTGGGAAAGGCCGGCTGGAGATGGGGCAGTAAGGACAGAGCAGCTCAGGGAGTTGCCTGGAGCTTTTCCCTAGGAAGAAATCCTTCCCTGGCAGGGTGGGGAGGCCCCAGAGCAGCTGTGGGTGCCCCTGGGTCCCTGGCAGTGCCCAGGGCCGGGTTTGGAGCACCCTGGGGCAGTGGAAGGTGCCCCTGCCTGTGGCTCCTCTGTGGAACTGGATGGGCTTTGAGGTTCCTTCCAGCCCAGACCATTCCATGATAATGGGAACTCGAGGAGAGAGGAAAGGACAGTGGCCAAAAATGAGGTGTGGAGAGCAGGGTTTTGTAAAGCAGGAGCTGATCTGGGAGCCATTGGCTGGGTGGAGTTGAGTGCTGTAGAAAAGGTGATTTAACAGAGCACCAGAGCCATGAAATGCAGTGAACAGTTGGTGTTTCTGGGCTGGCATTGCCTGTGTCTCTCCTGCAGCAGCAGTAGATCCCTCTGATGGTGCTGGTCCCTCTGCCATTGGTACTGGTTTGTACCAGTGCCCAAGAGAAGTTTTTGTGTGATGGCAGAGGGCACAAGTATTGCCATAAACACCACCAGTGGCTGAGCCATGAGCAGAGAGATGGCTGTGGAGGGGACAAAAAGGCTTTTAGAGGGAATTCCAGGGCCTGGGGTGCGTGTGCCATCAGCTGTGGGGGCCAGGGAAATGAAAGAATGAAAAGGAATGAGTGAGGGAAGTGAGACAAAAGCTGCCCGTGTGGGTAAGCAGCCAAATAAGGCTGGAAACCCCATTTTAGGGAGAAAAGAGGCTGAAGCAGTTGCTGAGTTCCATGTGCTGGCTCTGGGAGCAGGAGGAATGCCTTGATGAGATCAGATTGTGATCTCACTAATCTGTTTGCACAGTGCTTTGAACATGTAAAGTATTCTGTAAGTGCAGCTTATGATTAAAAGGGCTCTTTAATTCTCTTTTATCTTGGGTGTTGGCATCAGGAGTATTTTTGTGATTCTATTGTACGGAGCAGCTGATCCAAAGGAATGTTTTATTTGCCTGTAAAACAAATTCTGTGCAAGTTGGGACCAACATTAAATGAATCAAGCAGATCTTTGAATTGGACATGGAAACTTGTAATTAAAGTTGACATTTTTGCAGATGGGAAAAAAAAAATCGATTCAGGAGCGGGATTTAAATAATTTAAATATGACCCAGTCAATAAAGGATTTCTGGCTTCTGCCATGCAAAGTGTGCACTGGATTGTTACAAACAACTGCCCAGCTGTGGGGAGCACTCAGAAGTGAGCCCAGCTCTGTGAGATGTGGCTCTGGAATTGTCTGGGCTGTTGTGACCAGATCAAGGCCCTGGGTCTCTCCCTGGCCCTGCAGGATCAGCTCTGGCAGCTGCAGGTGCTGCTCCATGTTGGACAGGATTCCCAATTCCCCAGCAGTGTCCTGACCTGATGTGTTCCATGGGTGTTTAATTCCATGAGGCACTCTGCACTGTGATTTGTGAAAAGGGGAATTACTCCTCACTTGGGCTGTGCCTGTTCATCCAAGTTTTCCTGGGGCATTCCAGGGTTTGGTGCTGTTCCACAGCCCCTCTGCCATGCAGCCAGTAGAAAACGCATTGCAATCGTTAAATATTCCCTTTTTTTTTTACAACTCTGTACTAAATAAAACCCAAAGCTCCCTGTGCTCAGGGCTGATGTGTGAGGGGATTTTGGGGCAGATTCTGGGGTTTCCTGCATGGCAGGGTTTGCCTTTTGCTTTTCTCCTGGAGGCTGAGGGAGAGGAAAACTGCTTTGTGTCTGATCAGAGGAGGGAAAGAGGCTGAGAATCCTCTTTTTGTTTCTCAAGTCAGCTGATAAAAACATAATCTCAGATTTCAGCAGAGCTTTGCTCCTTCAGACAGCTCCAGTCTTTGTGAGGCCCTTCCAGAGCAGAGCTGGGTTGAGAATTGAGGATTGCTCATTCAGAACTGAGCCTGTGCCCCAGCTTCTAAATTTTCCAGTTTGGTGGGGGCTTATTTTAGCTGTAAAAATTAATTTGTAATGTCTAGAGGAGCTTGGCAGTTTCATTTGGCAGGGGGGAATGCACAATAATTGAGACATCTGATTCTGATGAACTGCACTTGCACAAATCTTGGGGGTTTGGCTGAATTCTGCTCCATTTGCAGCTATTTAGTGAAAGATTCATATTAAAAAAAAAGAGATTCTGAAAAACAGAAAATTTCCCTCACAGAAATTTCTTCAAGTGCTCTGGAGTTCCATGCAAATTTGAAAATGTAAGAATTAATGTATACAGGCCTCCAGTTTTCTGTTTCTTCCCAGGTGCTGGCAGCAAGTTCTGTGCTTTAGAGAGCAGCCCTGGATCCCAGGTGGAGTTTGGGAGGAAAGGAAGGGCAGCACAGGAATTTTCACTGAAAATCTCCCTTCAGTCTGGGCCTGTTCCTGATTCATTTTATCTGCCTGCAGCTGCTGCATTTTGCAGCACTTCAGAATTCAAATTCTGGTCTGGCATTTGAGCAATAATAATTTTGCTGCCTTGTCTTCTGCTTTAATTGAAAATCTGCATTTATGTTCTGCATCTAAAGGGTCTGAAGAGGTTTGTGCTGAGAAGAATTTATCATTTATTGGTGCTGATGACATTTCTCTCTTGTCCCACCCTCCTCCTTTTTTTCTCAGGACTATATTCCTAGTATTGTTGTTTTCTCAGTATGCCAGAAATGTCAAATTTCCCTTGCCCATTTATAAATCCAAGAAAGGATGGACAGCATACAGGCTGCAGCTTTTCAAGATGTTCCCTGTAAGTTGTTGAATTTGTTCTTCCTTAGGCACAAAAAAAAAATCATTTCTATTTTGGGGGGGGGGGGTTATTTGTTTTGAACTCACAAAGGTGAGATAAAAACTGTGGTGGGTTCAGTGCTGGCCAATCACCAATTAAATGGATTTATTGGAAATGTAATGGCTTGTTGGCCACAGGAAATATTCTGATTTTGTGGCCACTGGTGTCTGCCTGTGCTGAGGAGCTGTGGGAGTGATGGAGACCCGGGAGGGGAGGGAAGGGAGGGGAAGGGCAGAGGGGAAGGGAGGGAGGGCAGAGAGGAAGGGAGGGAAGTTTGTGCACCCAGGGAGAGCCTCAGAACTGCTGATACCAGATCTGATCGTCTCCTTTTACCTCAGCAATTCCCCTGCCCCTGCTGAAAGGCTGCTCTTTGTGCCTCAGGTAAAACTGAGCCTAATTCCCAGCCTGTCCAGGTGCCCATTTGGAGGAGGGAAGGGGCTCGCTCTGGTCCCAGGGTTTGGCAGAGCCGCTCTCTCGGGGTGGGGGAGATCTGCCACGGGCGGTGCCTGGCTCAGGGCTCATGGACAGCTTTCTGCTCCTGTCCCCAGATCATCCTGGCCATCCTGGTGTCGTGGCTGCTGTGCTTCATCTTCACGGTGACGGACGTGTTCCCCCCGGACAGCTCCAAGTACGGCTTCTACGCGCGCACGGACGCGCGCCGCGGCGTGCTGCTGGTGGCCCCCTGGTTCAAGGTGCCCTACCCCTGTAAGTGTGCCAGCCCCCCTGGGCCAGCAGGGCCACTGCTGCTCTTCACAGGCTCTGTCTGTGCTGCATTCCATAACCCTGGAATAACCCAGCAGGGCCACTGCTGCTCTTCCACAGGCTCTGTCTGTGCTGCACTCCATAACCCTGGAATAACCCAGCAGGGCCACTGCTGCTCTTCACAGGCTCTGTCTGTGCTGCACTCCATAACCCTGGTTCCCAAAACCCAGCAGGGCCACTGCTCCCCTTCCACAGGCTCTGTCTGTGCTGCACTCCATAACCCTGGAATAACCCAGCAGGGCCACTGCTGCTCTTCACAGGCTCTGTCTGTGCTGCACTCCATAACCCTGCTTCCCCAGGAACCCAGCAGGGCCACTGCTCCTCTTCCACGAGTTCTTTCTCAGTGCTGCACTCCATAATCCTGGTTCCCCAGGAGCTCAGCAGTGTCACTGCTCTTCTTCCAGAAGTTTTCTGTCTGTGGTTCATTCCATAACCCTGGAAGAACCCAGCAGTGTCTTGTTCCACACTCTGTCAGTGGTGCATTCCATAATTCTAGTTCCCCAGGAGCCCAGCGGTGTCATTCCTCCTGTTCCAGAGCTCTGCTGGCTCTCTCTCAGTGGTCCATTCCATAACCCTTGGATGTGGATGACCCATCCCTGGGAGTGTCCCTGGACAGGGCTGGGAGCAGCCTGGGACAGTGGCAGGGGTCCCTGCTCGTGGCTCTGGAGGGTCCCTTGCAACCCAAACCATTGCACAGTTCCCACACACACCACTGAGTACTTGCTGCTGGTTTTTCCTTGTTCTCTTCAGTTCATACCTTAAGGTCTCACCCAGGGAAGGCTGAGGTTCTGAAACTGCAGCTGGCAGGATTTATCTGACTCTGCTGATAACAAGTGACTGTACTGTAACGTGGAAATCCAAGGACTGGCTGATTTATTTGTCCTTGGCAATGCTGCTAATGTTATACAATGCCAGGGACAGGTTTTTACAGCTCTGCTGAAGTCACTGGCTCTCATTGTCTAAAGAATCACTTCTGTGGGGAGTTTTCTCCCAGCTCCCTGCACTTCCCTGCCCCAAACACACCCACTCCTGAAGGAGCACAACTGTTCATGGCAGGAAAATGCCCTAACTTGCCAAGGCAGTGCTGGAACGGGCAAGTCAGAGAATGCCAGGCCCTGCTTATCAGAAGGCAATGAAATTATTTACAGGGGAGCACCAAACACTTTACACAACCTTTTGGATGTATTTTTATGTTGGCCACCTCTTACATTTAAAGCTGTTAGAGGCTGGGTTTATGGCATGAGGTTGCACAACTGGTTCACCCTTCAGAAATTAACGGGGTAATTAGGGAATAATATTATTTTAGAACAGAATTCCAGGAATTATCAGCTATGCCACCACATTGTGATGAGGCAGCTTCGTTGTGGTTTTCCATATGCTTTGGTTCTTTAAAGAAACCACTTCTAAAGCAGCAGATGAAGAATAGAAGCTTTGGGGAGAGAAGAGGAGGAAAACTTCTCCACCCTGATCAGCCCATTTGTATTTGTGAGGTTCATTCACTCTGGTGTGACTGGAGATCCCTTTGTTGCAGGAGGCTCATCTATTTCAAAGAGATAAAAGCAATTGCTGTGGAAAACCTGCCAGGCTTTTCTGCAGACTTAAATTAATCTTATTTTCTCTACTACAGAAATGTGGAGCTGGGAGGTGTTTGTGCAGTGACCAGAGCTGGTTGTTGCAATCCTCTTTGGTACACTAAACTTGTGACCAGAGTCAGCCTTTGGAGCAATAATAATTCAGTGGCATTGCCTCACTGGCCAGAATTGTTTTCTCACAAGCTGTAGCACAGATTCCTGATTCCTGAACAGGAGGAATTTTTTTTTTTTTTAGTGGGGCTTTATGATTCTCTGGGATTTTTCCAAGTGTGATCAAAGCAGTTGGTTTGGCGGTTTTTCCTTTGCTCCTTTCATCTCCTTGAACTTGCCAGACTGTGTTAGACTGAAGGGAGTTTGTTGTTTGCATCAAAGAGAAATAAACAGTGCCCAGGGCAGTGCTGGCCACTGGGGAGGCCCCCCTCAATCCCAGGGCCACTTCTGGCCCCTCAGGACAAGGACAGGGAGGGGCTGGGGGTGTCCAGGGCAGGGAAAGGAGCTGGGAAGGGGCTGGAGCCCCAGGAGGGCTGAGGGAGCTGGGAAAGGGCTCAGAGGGAGAAAAGGGGGCTCAGGGGGGCCCTTGTGGCTCTGCACAACTCCTGCCAGGAGGGGACAGCTGGGGGGGATTTGGGATCTCCTCCCAGGGAACAGGGACAGGAAGGAGGGAATGGACTCAGGCTGGGCCAGGGGAGGCTCAGGGTGGGTTTTGGGGAATATTTCTTGCCCAGAAGGGCTGCCCAGCCCTGGAGCAGTGCTGGAGTCCCCATCCCTGAGGGGATTGAGTGTGGATGTGGCACTTGGGGACGTGCTCAGCGTGGCCTGACCAGTGCTGGGGGAACAGCTGGGGCTGGGCGATCCCAAAAACCCTTCCCAACCCAAACCATTGCACGAGCCCATCAGGTTTTTTGGCAGGCAGGCCGTGTGCTGGGGCAGGAGGGTTCAGTGTCCTTCTCTCCACAGTCCAGTGGGGGCTGCCCACCATCTCAGCGGCGGGCGTGATCGGCATGCTGAGCGCCGTGGTGGCCAGCATCATCGAGTCCATCGGCGACTACTACGCCTGTGCCCGCCTCTCCTGCGCTCCTCCTCCTCCCATCCACGCCATCAACAGGTCTGTCCAGCCCACACACCCTCCCACTGCCTCTGCCTGCTCGCCTTTGGGCTTTTCCCCCCTTTGGGATGAGGCAGGAGTGTGCTCTGAGGTGAAATGTTTCATTTGGGGCCAAGGGTCTGAAATCCAGGGTGGAATTGGCATCTTGGGTTGTTTTGTTCCCTTTGGATCCCAGGCCTGTTCCTGCTGGAGTCTGTGGGAGTTAACAGCACAATTTCCATAGGGGTAGAACTCTAAACTGGTTCTGGAGCTGGGGTTGTCAAAATCACCTGGAATGCAGTTCAGAAACAAAGAGCAGCCCTGAAGTTTTGTTTGAAATTTTAATATAATTTCCTGAATTTAAGAATGTGGGGATCCAAGACTCAGGAAACAGAGCTGCAGTGTTCTCCAGGTGTGTTGGGACATGAATTTCAGTAATTCCATGGTGGAGCAGGTGCCCCTGTGGCATTCAGCCATGAACACCCTCCCAGTGAAGCTGTGCCTGCACCAGTGTGACTCCTGTGCTCTCTCTGGGATTTACAGGGGGATCTTCATCGAGGGGCTCTCCTGTGTTCTGGATGGAGTGTTTGGCACAGGGAATGGATCCACCTCCTCCAGCCCCAACATTGGGGTCCTGGGCATCACAAAGGTGAAGTGCTTTGCTGTGATCCTCAGGGGCTCCAGTGTTCCTTATGTTCACAATCCCCTTCCAGGAGAGCATTCTGCTCCCTCCTGTGCAGACAAACCTCCCAGCTCATTCTGGCTGTCTGTACCAGTTCCTGTCTGAGAGAAATGCATTCTTGTACACCAGCACCTCAGAAACCCTTCTGTTCAGAGTGAAAGGCAGAATCCCCATCAAGCAGATGCTGCTGCATAAACTGGCTCTTGGAAAACCCAGGCAGCATTCCAGGGCTCTGGGGTGGTTTGAGTTGAGGCATAAACAATGTAAACTCTGTAGAAATTGCTGCTTTTTGGATGTCTTGGCTCTGAGAGCGTCAATAGGAAGTGACTTTTTAATGCCTCACTAAAACACAGTAAAATGCAACATGAGGTGCTTGGGCTTTATCTTTGTCTGTACTGGGACATGGCACTGGCACAGGGGCTGCAGTCCTGGCCATTTCAGAGTTAAATGTACCCTGAATGTTTGGGTTTAAGGCTCAGGGGTTTAGGTATTTCTGGTGATGTTGCTCAGCAAAATGTGAGTGCTTGAGGAATTGCTTTGCTCACGTGTGGGGCTGGATCTGCCCTGGATGGGCTGGGAGGCCTTGGGCTGCAGTGAGATCTGCCTGATACATTTATTTAACCTTGGTAAGAGCCAGCAGCAGCATTGCTGAGGGTGATTTATGCTGTAAATAGGCCCATCTTGTTTGGGTGTTTACGTGGCAGCCATAAATCCTTCCTGCAGGGGTAGAAAATGTCTGTCCTCCACTTGCAGTAACTCATCCCCCTGGCCTGAGCAGATATAAATAATACATTTGTCCTCAGCCATTCCTTGTGCTGCACAAAGGGTGATTCTGCTGGGTTCAGGGTGCAATTCAACACTAACAGCACCATCTGCTGTCTGTGCCAGTCGCCATCCAGCTGCCACTGGAAATCTCCTAGGAGAACTTCTGGTCAGAAAAAAGCCCTTAAAGAAAGGTTTTATTCTGTTCTGTTGCCTTCCTATTGTTACTTCGTGGGGGTTGAGATGAATTAACAGCACTTTATTTTTTCTTTTAAATGAGCAGCCCACAGAAATGAGTGTGCATTTCATGCTGGAGCAGTGGGAAGTTGGAGGGGCAGCTGTGGCAGGGAGTGGAGCTGCCCAGAGTGCCACAGCTGGCTGGCTCTGCAGCAGGCCTGCACATTCATTCCCCAAAACCCAACAGTTTCTCAGCTTCAGACAGGATTCTGGCACAGAGATGCTCTGCTGTTGCTTTGGGAGGGGAAATACTCAGTGCTGCATCACCCTGCTGATCCCAGGGCATTTCCCTCCCCTGAAATTGGGGTATAATTACTCTTAGAATTTCAGTTCAGCTGGATGGAGGTGCTGCAAAGTCTTGGAGCCAGTGTGTGTTTTTACTTGATGAGAGGAAGATCAATTAACTCTGATTAGCTGGGGCTAAAGCAGCTCTTGCCATGGTGGTGATGCTGAAATGGAGGCTCCAGGTACCATTTGGTGCACTCCAAAATAATCACTTTGTGTGCTGGGAATAAACACAGAGCCTGAGCTAAATGCTGCCTGGGATGTTTTCTGCAGCTTTCCAGAGGAGCTTGATTTGTTTGCATAAATAAATGTCACTGTCATGCAGGTCTTCAAAGGATTTGCCTGTTTCTGGCAGGGAGGGAATTGGAGGGCAAGATCTCAGTGCCCTGCAGAAATGAATATCTTTATAAAGAGCAGAGAAAGGTGCCAGCTAAATTCTGTTTTCACTCCAGTTCCTGGTATAGCAGAATTCTGTTTGCAGGGAGCTCTCCTGGAGCTCAGCAGTGAGGAATGTGGGGGAAGGAAGGACTTTTCCCCTCCCCAGGCCCGTCGGATCTCTTGTTCCTCATTTCACTCACTTAGCTCAGCCACACATGATGAACAAATTAATATTTCCTTTTTGAACCCTGATGCTCTGTACCAGGGCACCTGCAAAGGGCTTTTCTAGAAACCATCTTCATGGAAAGGAGTTTTTGTTGTCCCTGGGGCACCTCTGATGGCAGTAGAAGAGTGGTAAAGTACCAAGTGTTCAGGTTTAGCCACTGCCCTGCACCACAGAGAACTGCTGGCTGCTTGAACTCTGAATGCTTAAAATAAAACTGGGAAGGAAGTGCAGGCCCTTGGTTTCAGTGTTAGCACAGCCCTCATTTGCATCCAGCCCTGCTCTCTGAGGATGTCACAAAACCAGCTGCTAATCTAAGTCTAAAAATCCTGCACCTCCTTCCCACCACCTGGGAACTGCTTAATCTATTCCCGTCTCCAAGGGCAGCCACACACAGAATTTATTTTATACTTCCCATTTCACTTCCTCCCTCATAGCTGGGCCCCACCACCTTTCCTGGTGACTGTGGCACTCCCAGGTGGTTTTAGGGCCAGCCTGGGGAAGCTGAGCTTGGCTCAGCCACCAAAACGAAAGGTGTACACTGGGAAGGAGCTGACACGAAAACTGCCCCACAAAACCCAGCAGAGCAGCAGGGCTGGGCTGGGCTGGCTGCAGCCCTCACCCAGGCTCGTGCCCTGTTCCCCCTGCAGGTTGGGAGCCGCAGGGTGATCCAGTACGGAGCAGCCTTCATGCTGCTGCTGGGCATGGTGGGCAAGTTCAGCGCGCTCTTCGCCTCGCTGCCCGACCCCGTGCTGGGCGCGCTCTTCTGCACCCTCTTTGGTAAGGCTTCTGCTCCCCTTGCTCCTCCCAAGGATTTCTGTTTGAAGAAAAAAGGCTTTACCTGAAAGCTGTTCTTTGGGGTTTCCTGTGCTCAGGGATGATCACGGCCGTGGGTCTGTCCAACCTGCAGTTCATCGACCTCAACTCCTCCCGCAACCTCTTCGTGCTCGGCTTCTCCATCTTCTTCGGGCTCGTGCTCCCCAGCTATCTCAAACAGAACCCCCTGGTCACAGGTACGTGCTCCTGCCTTGTAGCTGCTGTCCTGGCAGGGGTGAATCAGGACTCTTTGACCCTAATTTATATGATTTATTAAAATGATTCCACTGTTCAGAAAGAATTTGGGCTGTGTGTAACCAGGTACTGAGTTACCATCTTTTCATCTTTGTGTTCAGTACCCAAACTACTAGAATGTTAGAAAATGCTTACTAAGTAAGAGAGAGAACATTTCTCTATATTTTAAGTTGAGAAAAGGAAGGTTCCTATCCCCCGTGTGGGAGGCAGGGTGAAAGAATGTGTTTGTGTCTTTGAACACACACACAAAGATTTGTTTCCATAACTACACTCCTGCTCCTTCACATCAACACCTGTGCCTTGTGCTCATGTGGAGAATCCACCCAGGGACAGAGGGAGCCCAAATTACGAAGAAAAAACCCAAATTATGCTGGGAGCTCCTGAAGTTGCATTTTGGGGCACTGGGGGGAGGCTCTTGGCATCAACCCCCTCGTGGCTTCCAGAGCCCTTTTTGGGCAAACCCCTCGCTGAGCCCAGGAACAGAGTGCTTGGCCTGGGTGTGAAGCAGCAGGGAGTGGGTGATGCAGAGCCCAGCAGGAGTGGGTGATGCAGAGCCCAGCAGGAGTGGGTGATGCAGATGCAGAGCCCAGCAGCAGTGGGTGATGCAGAGCCCAGCAGCAGTGGGTGATGCAGAGCCCAGCAGCAGTGGGTGATGCAGATGCAGAGCCCAGCAGCAGTGGGTGATGCAGAGCCCAGCAGCAGTGGGTGATGCAGAGCCCAGCAGCAGTGGGTGATGCAGAGCCCAGCAGGTTTCCCTGTTGCTGCAGGAATAGCAGGCATTGACCAGGTGCTGAACGTCCTGCTCACCACGGCCATGTTCGTCGGGGGCTGCGTCGCCTTCGTCCTGGACAACACCATCCCAGGTGAGCCCTGAGCTGCACTTCCTGGGGAAAAACAGCATTCCCTGGGGCAGAGCAGCACTCCTGGTGAAAAACAGCATTGCCTGGGGCAGAGCAGCATTCCTGGGGAAAGGCAGCACTCCTGGGGAAAGGCAGCATTCCCTGGGGAAAGGCAGCATCCCTGGGGAAAGGCAGCATCCCTGGGGAAAGACAGCATTCCCTGGGGAAAGGCAGCATTCCCTGGGGAAAGGCAGCACTCCTGGGGAAAGGCAGCATTCCCTGGAGAAAAGGAGCATCCCCTGGGGCAGAGCAGCATCCCCTGGGGCAGAGCAGCATTCCCTAGAGAAAAGGAGCATTCCCTGGGGCAGAGCAGCAGCAGCAGATCCCTGCTTTTGGGGCTGGCTGTTCTCACAGCAGGAGCAGAGTCCTTACACCTGCCCTCCCTTCCCCTGAGAACCCTCCCCCGGGTAAAATTCCTAATTTTTAGGTGTAAAAACACCTGCAAGAGCTGATGAAAACCAAACCAGTCTTTCAGGAGACAGAGTAAAACTGAGTTTGAGATCCAAACCTGCTTCCGTTCAAAAGGAAAAATTTGCCTTGACTTGCAGTTACAAAATAAAGCAGATAATGTGGTTTTTCCTGGAAGATCCTTCCAGAGCTTTGCTGAACTTGGTCTATATATATCCATGAATATATATGTATTTTTTTCTCTTTTTATTTTGAATTCTAGGAAGCCCTGAAGAAAGGGGAATACGGAAGTGGAAGAAAGGGATTGGCAAAGGAAGCAAATCCCTGGAGGGCATGGAAACGTATGATCTGCCTTTTGGCATGAACTTCATTAAAAAATACAGGTGTTTCAGCTTCCTGCCCATCAGCCCCACCTTCATGGGATACACGTGGAAAGGCTTCAGGAAAAGCAGCAACTGCAGGAGTTCAGATGAAGACTCAGAAGCTGCAGTATAGCCTTAGCTGAAATTACATTATCTAGTTGTAGTCACAGATGTATTTGCAGTTTCTTGCTGATTAAGAAGCATTAAAATATATGTTTTGTATATCTGCATTTAAATTCTGGAACCAGAGCTGAGACTGGATTTAAAAAAANAAAATCCTGAAACAAAACCGAAAAATGAAATAAAAAAAAAAAAAAAAAAAAAAAAAAAAAAAAAAAGAAAGAAAAACAAAAAAAGCTTTTCCTGCTGTGGGTGGTGGGAGCCAGGTCTAGTGTCTCTGGGGCAAATCCTGCTGATTTTGGGAAGTTGGAGAGAGCTGTGCACCTAATTCTGTTGGTTTTAAATGGGTTTAGGTGGAGGTTTGGGGGTGCTGCTGCCAACCTTTTGGTTTTATGGTGATTTTATTGAAGCCCTCAGTGTTGGTTCGGCCAGCAAAGCTGAACCTTGGAGAAGGAGAGGGGGGGAAAAGGAGAGAAAAGGAAAAACGTTTCCTTTTGATCATGTCAGACCCCATAGATGCTGTTCTGCTGCTCAGTGATTTGCACATTCCACGTTCCCAGTGCCCTGGAAACCGGGCTCAGCTGATGCTGGCAAATCCTGAGAGTTCAATTCTGAATTATCTCTGGTTTCAGTGACACATCCAGTGCTCAGACAGGAAGCTTCTGGAATAACTTTGCCCTTGAAAACCGTGACTGGCTTGGCTGGCTCAGCTGCAGCAGCCACTTCATCCACAGCATTTCTCATTTTTGAACGTTCGCTTTCCCCACCAGGATTTCCTTACGGGGACACCAAGGCTGGGCTGGCCCTGGGAGGGGAAACCTGAGCTCAGAAGGACCTGGGGGCAGCGTTCTGGTTCAGTGCCCCTGTCCAGCAGGATGTTTCCTGGCCAGAAATGCTAATTAACTGAGCAGCTCCAAGCAATTAACAGTTGTTCCCTGCAGGGAAAGCCGCTGAGCAGGGGTTGGGTTTTTTTTTTGCTGATGGCTCTTTCTTCTCCTCTTGTGGGGCTTCTCCAGAGGCTGATTGCTGCTGGGAACAGGGGTTAGGAGAGCAGAGACACTGCACCTGCAGCCTCACCCACGGGATGGGTTCACGGGTATTGGGTCCAATCAGGGCACCCCTCAGATTCTTTGTTTGATTTCCTGGAATAGTCTCAGCTCTGCTGTTATGTGGGTGTTCACGCTCATCATGCATTCATGATTAACAGTTTTATTCCTGTTTAATGTTCTTACTATTGCAAGTTAGTTTTAGACTCCAGTGTGGCCCCAGAAGCATTTTTCAGCTGTGGAGATCATCAGGGAGATGCGGTGTGATGTAATTTCAAGGCCAGTAACGCTCTACAGTGCTTTGAGTTTTGTATTCCTGGAAAACCAGAGCAGTGGATCCTGTAAGCCCCTGGTGCATTCATCCCAGTCTGACTGCTGGACAGGAGCACAGGAGCTCTGCTTTCCCTGAGGCTGCTCCCAGGGGAATTTGTTCTGGGTTATTGAAGCATGGACGGGTTGGGGTGGGGAGGGCGAGGACAGAGCCTGACAGATCCGTACTGAGTAGTGTAGAGTGGGAATGGTTCCGTGGGTATCGTCCTCAGCATGCCATGGCTGTGTCCAGAAACTGTTTTATCCTGCTTTTCCCATGTCCAAGCATGCCTTTGTTCCTGCTTCCTTCGGGGAACTTTCAGTAGTTTGCAGTCTCGGTGTCAGTTGGACTCGAGGTTGGGTCGGGGCAGTCGCTTGTGGTACACGAGGTTGGTTTGCCTGTGGAACAAAAAGTCATTTTTGCTCATTTTTCAGCGTTTCCTCTCCAGGTAGGGAGGTGTTGGATTCGGTTTGGGTCTCTGAGCAGTGGCACAAAGCTTCCAAATCCCCCAGCTTTCTGTGCAGCCAAGGATGTGGGGCAGACCTGGAGGGGTTAAAAACACCCAACCAAAATGGAAAACAGAAACCACCTCTGGCTGGACAACCTGAGGGGTTGTGGGTGTCAAATGCCAAAGCTGGTTCTCCTGTGAAAGTGGAGAAAAGGAGGAAAAAGGTTTTAATTTGCAGCTAGCTCCAGAGAGAGGAGGGGATGAGCAGAGTTTGTGTCCCACCCTGCTGAGGGAGACCCGGGTGGGCTCTCAGTGGAGATTCCCAGGACACTCCGAGTCCCAGGGCAGCAAATCCTGGATAAATCCCCTCTCCTCCCTGGAGCAGAGCTCCCCTCCTTCCCTGCAGCACTCCCCGAGCCGGTGCAGCCCAATTCTCTGCTGGGTTTAATTCTTTCTGTGTTTGTGGCCATTCCCCCGGCTTGGGAAGCAGCTGGAATTGGGGTCAGGTTGGATCCCAGCTGGCCAGCGGGACAAATCCCCCTTTTTTCCCAGGTTAAAGGTGAGCTCCGGGCCCAGGGAGGAGCCCTGGGTGTGCAGGAAGGGCTGGGCTGAGGAGGAGGAGCTCCCCTGCCCCTTCTGGAGCCCTCCCAGGGAAGGGGAGCGGGGCTTTTCTTCCCCGAGTTCATTTGTGCAGCTGCACGGGGGTTTTGGACCTTAAACCCTTTCCTGTGCCTGGCCCCTTCTCCTGGGCACTTTCCCAAGGGGCTGCTGTGAAATTGGGAGTTCCAGGGAGCTGCTGGCAGGTTTGGGGAGGTGAAACACGGATTTTGTGCGGATTTTGTGCAGCCCAGGTGTGCCCTGAGTGCCAGTGCAATGCTGGATGTTCCTCTCTGTCCTTCCCTGCCTTCCCCAGAGCCCAAGTGCACCCACCCAGCTGGGAGGTGAGCCAAGAGGCAAAGAGGAGTTTCAACCAGATTCAGAGAGGGAAGGGCAAATATTCATGGTAGAAATCTCATTTTGTCATATCAGAGATGGTATCAGTGTATACAAACAAAGTAACTTGGGATTTTTGTAATTGATATTCTTTTGTAATTTTTTTTTTTTTTTTTTAGGTTAAATTGAGGGTTCTTGCTGACATGTTGAAACACATTTTCTAAAGCAAATACTTGCAAATTATGCCTATAGAAATTTAGGTTTCATAGCTATGACTGATTAATGTTGTCATATTGGAGGGACTTCACCACGTACCTCGCTCAGAAAGCTCGACCTTTACAACCCCAAATTTGCTTTTATTGCCTTTTAATACTGACTTGAAATATGACAACTTGGTTTGTACATGAATCTTGCAGTATTTTATTTCCATATATTAAGAAAATAACATTTCCGCTCAGGATAACGGCGTTGCTTTTCCTGGGAGGGAGTGGTATGAGTGTCATGACAATGTCATGTGATGGTAGAATTTCTTCATTGACGAATCTATAGTGGTTGTGTATACTTTATTTACCCATGTTTGTGTTCCTACCCAAAAACTGGAGGCTTTTGTTCTTTTCCTCCCTGCCGAGCCCTCGGGGCTCCGGGGGAAAGTTGGGAAAAATAAAATAAAAATAAAAATAAAAATAAAAATAAAAATCCCTGAGTGGGGCACAGCAGTGAGTGTGCCCCGAGATTTGCACCCCAGCAGAGTGGGAATTCTGTGATTTGGGTACAAAGAGGCACAGCCCCGGTGGCCGCGGGTTTGGCTGAGCCCTCGGACGCCTCCCCCACCTCGGCAGCCGTGAGACCCCTGGCTGAGACCAGCACCCCTTCACTCGCTTCTTTGTGGCCTTCTTCAACCAAAATCAGCTTTTTTTTCCCCTTTTCCTTTCCCTTTTCCAGGCGGGGGCGGTGGGGGTGGCTCCTTTTGGGCGCAGTTTGTGTTTTTGGGGTGCCAGGGTGGGGCTGGAGCCACCCCGAGCGCTCCTGGCTGGAATTCCCGTGGCTGTGGCCGGGCAGTGACATCCAGGGTGGCCTCTGCCCTCGTGGGCACTCCTCGTGCTGCCAGCCCCAAGAATTCTGTATTTGTCTGTTCAGAACAACCTCTGGCGTAACAAACTATTGACTGTTCTTAGGCGGTGGGGATAGATTTCTGTTTTTTCCATGACTTTTCGTGACTGACTTTGGCTGTAAAACTTTTTTGTTCAACAGCAAAAGTTTATTTTGGGGGAGTTTTTTGTTTCCTTTTTTTTTTTTTTTTTTTTTTTT
>VWZP01009163.1:1060-12384 GCA_013396995.1 Dicaeum eximium | reverse complement strand
GCGGATCCCAGGATCGCACCTGAAGCCGGATTTCCGGAATTGCTGGATGTAATATTCCAGCTGGGGCGGGGGCAGCAGGCGGCTGCCGGGAGGATCCGTCGGGAATCCCACCAGGAGCCCCCCTGCGCGGACAGGGATCCACCCGGAATGGGCATTCCCAGAATCCCTCGGGATCTTCCCCCAGATCCCTCAGGATTCCGCAAACCCCTCAGGATCCCCCAAATCCCAGGGGATCCTTCATTCCTAGGGCATCCCACATTCCCAGGATCCCCCAGATCCCTCAGGATCTCCCCCAAATCCCTCAGGACCCCTCTTGGCATTCCCAAAATCCCTTGGGATCACCCGAATTGCTCAGGATCTCCCCTAAAGCCCACTGGATGCCCGAAATCTCACGGGATCCCCCAGATCCCTCAGGATCCCCCAAATCCCTCGGGATCTCCCCAGATCCCTCAGGACCCCTCTCGGCATTCCCCAAATCCCTTGGGATTACCCAAATTGCTCAGGATCTCCCCCAGATCCCTCGGGATCTCCCCTAAATCCCACTGGATGCCCAAAATCTCACAGGATCCCCCAGATCTCTCAGGATCTCCCCTGAATCCCTCGGGATCCCCCAAATCCCGCCGGATCCCCCAAAACCCAGGGGATCCTTCATTCCTAGGGCATCCCACATTCCCAGGATCCCCCAGACCCCTCAGGATCTCCCCCAGATCCCTCGGTATCTCCCCTGAATCCCTCAGGATCCCCCCCCTCCTCAGAATTCCCTTCAGAAATCTTTCGGGATTCCGCAAATCCCTCAGGACCCCTCAAATTCCTTGGGATCTGCCCCCCCTCCATCCTTCAGGACCCCCCCTCAGCATTCCCAAAATCCCTCGGGATCTTCCCCCATCCCACAGGATCCCCCATTCCCAAATCCCACAGGATTCCCCCAAATCACCCAGAGGACCGCCCAAATCCCAGAGGTTCCTCCAAATCCCAGGGGATCCCTCATCCCCAGAGCATCCCACATTCCCAGGATCCCCCCATTCCCAGAGGATCCCCCATTCCCACGGGATCTCCCATTCCCAGAGGATTCCCCCAAATCCCGGGGGATCCCCCACTCCCAGAATTCCCGACCTCTCTCGCGGACACGGTGGAAGTCGAGGTGGAACGGCAGGCGATCCTGTGGGAACAGGGAATCAGGGATCCGCAGGGATCCACAGGGATCCACAGCGATACGCAGGGATCCACAGGGATCCGGCATCCCTGGCAATTCGGGATCCCGCCCTTCCCCAGAATTGCTGCACCCCAAGGGATTTGGGAACGCTGGGTAACAGATCCCAGGAATCCAAGGAATCCCAGGAATCTCAGGAAAAGGACGGAATCCGGGATGGTCCAAGACCAAGGGATCCCATTGGACGTTCCAAAACCACTCCGAAATTTTCCATTCTTTGGGATCCCTTTGCAGCCCCTCATCTGATCCTGATCCCAATCCCAATCCTAATCTTAATCCTAATTCCAATCCTAATCCTAAACCAAATCCAATCCAAATACCATTTATTATTCCAGTCCTGATCCCAATCCCAATCCCAATCCCTACCCCAATCCCGATTCCAATCCCATTCCCATCCCATCGAGCCCAATCCCAATTCCGATCCTGATCCTAATCCCGATCACAATCCCAGTCCATTCTTGATCCCGATCTCTATCCTGATCACGACCCCAATCCTGATCCCGACCCAAATCCCAATCCAATCCCAATCCCAGTCTCAATCCCAGTCCTGATCCCAAAACCAAACCCAATCCAATCCCCATCCCCATCCCGATCTCGGTCCCAATCCCAATCCTGATCCCAATCCAATCCAATCCCATCCTANCCATCCCCATTCCCATCCCATCCCATCCCATCCCATCCCATCCCATCCCATCCCAATCCCAATCCCGATACCAATTCAAATCTTGATCCAAATCAAATCCTAATCCCATTCCCATCCCATCCATCCCCTCCCAATCCCAAATCCCGATCCCAAACCCGGGCTCACCTCGGGGCTGGAAGAGCGGATCAGGATCTTCAGGGTCCTCCCAATGTCCTTCTCCAGCTCCGCCTCCGCCACTCCCTACGGAAAAGCAGGAAGCGGTCAAAATCCAGGACTGGGGTAAAATCTGGGACTGGGATTTGGGATAAAACCTGGGATTGGGATAAAATCCGGGATGGGGATTTGGGATAAAATCTGGGATGGGGATAAAATGTAGAATGGGATAAAATCCGGAACTGGGATAAAATCTGGGAATGGGATATAATCTGGGATTGGCATAAAAACTGGGAATAGGAAATGAATCTGAGATTGGGATAAAATCCGTGATCGGGTTTTGGGACAAAATCCAGGACTGGGATAAAATGTGGAATGGGATAAAATCGAGGACTGGGATAAAATCCGTGACTGGGATTTGGGATAAAATAATGGATTCGGATAACAATCCCAATCCCTACAAAATCTGGGATTGGGATTTGGGATAAAATCCAGAAATGGGATAAAATCCGGGATTGGGATAAAATCCGTGATTGGGTTTTGGGACAAAATCCAGGATTGGGATAAAATGTGGAATGGGATAAAATCCGGGACTGGGATTTGGGATAAAATTCCGGATTGGGATTTGGGATAAAATCCGTGACTGATTGGGATAAAATTTGTGATTGGGATAAAATCTGTGATTGGGATTTGGGATAAAATCCAGAAATGGGATAAAATCCGGGATTGGGATAAAATCCGTGATTGGGATAAAATCCATGATTGGGATTTGGGATAAAATCCAGGATTGGGATAAAATCTGTGATTGGTATTTGGGATAAAATCCAGAAATTGGATAAAACGTGGAACTGGATCAATTCTGGGATTGAGATAAAATCTGTGACTGGGATTTGGGATGAAATCCAGGACTGGGATAAAATCCGGGAATTCCCACCGGCTCCTGGAAGTAGAGCTGGTAGTCGAAGGCGGGATAGGATTCCAGCTTTTCCATGATGTCGGTGTCGGGATCGGCCGGCCGGTATGGGGTGTTCAGCGAGGCCACGGCTCTGGGAATTCCGTGCAGGAAAATTCCGGGATCGGGGTGGGATTTGGGAGCCACGTAGCCCCGGGAATGTTGGGATATTCCGGGATTTTCCGGGGTTTTCTTCCCGGACTCACCGGAGCCTCTCGGGATGGAAGAGCGCCATGTTCCAGGCCACGGCTCCGCCCCAGTCGTGGCCAACCAGGACAACCTGCGGAATTCCCTGCGGGAAAGGGATCCCGACCCCAATCCCAATGCCGATCCCGATCCTGATCCCGATCCTGACCCTGATCCCGATCCCAAACCTGATCCTAATCCCAAACCCCCAAAACCCCAAACCTCAAACCCCAAAATCCCAACCTCCAAAAATCCCAAATCCCCAAATCCCAAATTTCAGATCCCAAACCCCAAAAATCCCAAAACCACCAAACCTCAAAAATCCCAAAAACCCCAAACCTCAAACCCCAAAATCCCAACCTCCAAAAATCCCAAATCCCCAAATCCCAAATTTCAGATCCCAAACCCCAAAAATCCCAAAACCACCAAACCTCAAAAATCCCAAAAACCCCAAACCTCAAACCCCAAAATCCCAACCTCCAAAAATCCCAAACCCCAAATCCCAGAATCCCAATCCCATTCCAGAATCCCAATCCCGTCCTGGAATTCCCAACCCCCATCCCCAAAATCCCTTCCTTGGTGGCATCCCAAGGATTTTGGGGAGCGAGGAATTCCCAGGAATTCCATGGAGAAGGCAAAGAGCAGCCGGGGAGGGGGAGAAATCCCAACTTTTCCTGGAATTCCAGAATTCCCAGGGGGCTCCTCACCAGTTTATCCAGGAAAGTGACAAAATCCTGGGAAAAGGACAGGGCCGGGATCAGATCCCGTCGGGATTGGCCCCTCCCAGCCCCAAAATTCCCAAAATTCCCCAAATTCCCCACCTGGCAGATCCGCTCCTGAGAATATTCCGGGATGTCTGCAGGGAAATTCCAGGAGATTTTTCCAGGACTTTTTTTTTTCCCACAGGATTTTTTTCTTTTTTTTTTTTTTCTTTTTTTTTTTTTCTTTTTTTTTTTTTTTTTTTTTTTTTTCCCACAATTTTTTTTTCCATTTTCTTTCTTTTCATGTTTTGTTTTTCCCCAAAATTTTTTTCCACCTTTTTTTTTCCATGATTTTTTCCCCCAATTTTTTTTCATGAATTTTTTTTCCCCAGAATTCCCAGTCCATCCCAGAATTCCAAATCCCATCCTGGAATTCCATTCCCATCCTGGAATCCCAATCCCACCCTAGAATTCCAATCCCACCCTGGAATTCCAATCCCATCCCGGAATACCAATCCCATCCTGGGATTCACAATCCCATCCCAAAATTCCCAATCCCAACCCGGAATTCCCATCCCAGAATTCCCAATCCCATCTGGGAATTCCCATCCCAGAATTCCAATCCCATTCTGGAAATTCCAATCCCATCTTGGAATTCTCAGCCTATCCAAGAATCTCAATCCCATCCCTGAATTCCCATCCCAGACTATCCGCTCCTGACTGGAATTCCCAATCCCATCCCAGAATTCCCATCCCGAATTCCCAATCCCATCTGGGAATTCCCATCCCAGAATTCCAATCCCATTCTGGAAATTCCAATCCCATCTTGGAATTCTCAGCCTATCCAAGAATCTCAATCCCATCCCTGAATTCCCATCCCAGACTCCCAATCCCATCCTGGAATCCCAATTCCATCCCAGAATTCCCATCCTGGAATTCCCAATCCCATCCCAGAATTCCCATCCCGAATTCCCAATCCCATCTGGAAATTACCAATCCCATCCCAGAATTCACAATCCCATCCGGGAATTCCAATCCCATCCTGGATTCCTGATCCCATCCCACAATCCCAATCCCACCCCGGAATTCCCGGCTGACCCGGCGGTGCCGTGGATTCTCCGTATCCCTTCATTTCCAGGGCGATCACCCGGAATCCGGCGTCGGCCAAGGCCGGGATCTGCCCCAGAGAGGGAACCGCGCATTCCAGAGGCTGCGGAGAGCCCCGGGAACGGCCAGGAATTGGGGAATCCCGGGAATCCCGGGAATCCGGCCTCACCTGGAAGCGCCAGGAGAGCCAGGATTCCGGGAATCCGTGGCACAGGCAGAGCGCGGGGCCCTGGCCCAGCTCCACGAAGTGCAGCCGCACTCCCGGCTGGAAAACAACGGGAACGTCGCGGGGATCCCGGAAAAACGGGAACGGACGGAGCGGCGGGCGCAATCCCAGAGATCAGCACCCCAAATTCCGGAGTTCACCCGGAATTCCGAAGCCCAGCACCCAAAATTCCAGAGATCAGCACCCAAAATTCCGGAGCCCAGCACCCAAAATTCCAGAGATTGGCACCCAAAATTCTGGAAATCAGCACCAAAATTCCAGAGTTCAGGACCCAGAATTCCAGAGCTCAGCACCCAAAATTCCAGGGATCAGCACCCAGAATTCTGGCAAATTCCAGCATGGAGTTCCACCCATTCCCAGATTCTGGAAGATTCCAGCCTGGAATCCCACTCACTCTCCGATCCCAGCCTGGAATCCCATCCATTCCCACATCCTGGCAAATTCCAGCCTGGAATTCCACACATTCCCAGATCTCAGCCTGGAATCCCAGCCATTCCCAAATCCTGGCACATGCCAATCTGGAATCCCAGACATTCCCAGATTCTGGAAGATCCCAGCTCAGAATTCCACCCATTCCCATATCCTGGCAAATTCCAGCCTGGAATTCCACCCACCCCCAGATCCCAGCCTGGAATCCCAGACATTCCCAGATTCCAGAAGATCCCAACTGGGAATCCCAGACATTCCCAGATCCTGGAAGATTCCCACCTGGAATTCCACTCAGTCCCAGATTCCAGAAATCCCAGTCTGGAATCCCAGACATTCCTGGATCCCAGCCTGGATTCCCAGCCCTTCCCAGATCCCGGCCCTTCCCGCCCCTCATTCCCGTGTTTTTCCGCACCCGGATGGAGACATATCCGTGCGTGACGTCGTCCGGAGCGCACGGAGTCGGCAGCGGCTCCTCCGGGCTCAGGAGCTGCGGGATCGGGAGCATGGAATGATCCCCACGGAATCCCACGGGATCAACCGGATCCCGCCGCTCCCAGCTCCCCGGGGACCACGGAATCGCGAGATTCTGGATCCCTCTGGATTTGGGATGGACTCGGAGCTCTTAGTTCCGACCTTTCCCCCGTGGATCTCCCAGAATCCCGGGAATTCTGAGGATTTCCCGTACCTGGATCCCGGAGAGCTCCTGCAGATCCCGGAGGGCGGATTCCGTGTCCCGGACCAGGATCGTGGCCATTCCCAGATCCCGTCCTGGCTTCAGGTTCTCCTCAAGGTCATCCAGGAAAATCACCTGGAAAAAGCCCGGGAAGGCTCGGATCCCATGGCTGGAAAAATCCTCCTCACCCCGGATTTTTGGGATTGTGGCGTCTTCTCAGAATTCACATTCCCAGAAATATCCAAGGACTCAACCACGTATTTGTGGGATTGGAGGAACATTCCGTGCCCTGGATTTTTGGGATTGTGGTGGCATCTCCTGAGGCTTCCTAATCCTGGGAACATCCAAGGATTTGGGGGATGGACAATCCCTCATTCCCAGTTTTTTTCGGGATTCTGGCATTTCCTGAAGTTTCACATTCCCAGACTATCCAAGGATTCAACCAACGATTTAGGGGATGGAAAATCCCTCATTCCCTGTTTTTTTGGGATTCTGGCATCTCCTGAGACTTCATAATCCTGGGAACAGCCAAGGATTCAACCAAGGATTTGTGGGAATGGAGGAACATTCTATTCCCTGGATTTTTGGGATTGTGGTGACATCTCCTATGGCTTCATATCCCTGGGAACATCCAAGGATTCAACCAAAGATTTGGGGAATGGAAAATCCCTCATTCCCTGGGTTTTTTTGGGATTGTGGTGGCATCTCCTGAGGTTTCACATCCCTGGGAACATCCAAAGATTTGGGGGATGGACAATCCCCCATTCCTAGGTTTTTTGGGATTGTGGCATCTCCTGCGCCTTCCCATTCCCAGGAATATCCAAGGATTCAACCAAGGATTTGTGGGAATGGACAATCCCCAATTCCCTGGGGGTTTTTTGGGATTCTGGCATCTCCTGANCCCAATTTTCTGGGTTTTTTTGGGATTGTGGTGGCATCTCCTGGGGCTTCACATCCCTGGGAACATACAAGGATTTCGGGGATGGACAATCCCCCATTCCCTGTTTGTTTTTTTTTTTTTGATTGTGGCATCTCCTGAGGCTTCAAATCCCTGAGAATGTCCAAGGATTCAACCAAGGATTTGGGGGATTGATGGACAATCCCCCATTCCATGGATTCTTTGGGATTGTGGTGGTATCTCCTATGGCTTCACATCCCTGGGAACATCTAAGGATTTCAGGGATGGACAATCCCCCATNAATCCCCCATTCCTAGGTTTTTTGGGATTGTGGCATCTCCTGCGCCTTCCCATTCCCAGGAATATCCAAGGATTCAACCAAGGATTTGTGGGAATGGACAATCCCCAATTCCCTGGGGGTTTTTTGGGATTCTGGCATCTCCTGAGACTTCACATCCCTGGGAACATCGATAGATTAGTGGGATGGAAAATCCCCCATTCCATGGATTTTTGGATTCTGGCATCTCCTGTGTTTCCCCATTCCCGGGAATATCCAAGGATTCAACCAAGGATTTGTGGGGCTGGAAAATCCCCCATTCCCTGTTTTTTTGGGATTGTGGTGGCATCTCCTATGGCTTCACATCCCTAGGATCATNCGGAGTTCACCCGGAATTCCGAAGCCCAGCACCCAAAATTCCAGAGATCAGCACCCAAAATTCTGGAAGTCAGCACCCAAAATTCCGGAGCCCAGGACCCAAAATTCCAGAGATTGGCACCCAAAATTCTGGAAATCAGCACCAAAATTCCAGAGTTCAGGACCCAGAATTCCAGAGCTCAGCACCCAAAATTCCAGGGATCAGCACCCAGAATTCTGGCAAATTCCAGCATGGAGTTCCACCCATTCCCAGATTCTGGAAGATTCCAGCCTGGAATCCCACTCACTCTCCGATCCCAGCCTGGAATCCCATCCATTCCCACATCCTGGCAAATTCCAGCCTGGAATTCCACACATTCCCAGATCTCAGCCTGGAATCCCAGCCATTCCCAAATCCTGGCACATGCCAATCTGGAATCCCAGACATTCCCAGATTCTGGAAGATCCCAGCTCAGAATTCCACCCATTCCCATATCCTGGCAAATTCCAGCCTGGAATTCCACCCACCCCCAGATCCCAGCCTGGAATCCCACCCATTCCCAGATCCTGGAAGATCCCCACCTGGAATTCCACTCAGTCCCAGATTCCAGAAATCCCAGTCTGGAATCCCAGACATTCCTGGATCCCAGCCTGGATTCCCAGCCCTTCCCAGATCCCGGCCCTTCCCGCCCCTCATTCCCGTGTTTTTCCGCACCCGGATGGAGACATATCCGTGCGTGACGTCGTCCGGAGCGCACGGAGTCGGCAGCGGCTCCTCCGGGCTCAGGAGCTGTGGGATCGGGAGCATGGAATGATCCCCACGGAATCCCACGGGATCAACCGGATCCCGCCGCTCCCAGCTCCCCAGGGACCACGGAATCGCGAGATTCTGGATCCCTCTGGATTTGGGATGGACTCGGAGCTCTTAGTTCCGACCTTTCCCCCGTGGATCTCCCAGAATCCCGGGAATTCTGAGGATTTCCCGTACCTGGATCCCGGAGAGCTCCTGCAGATCCCGGAGGGCGGATTCCGTGTCCCGGACCAGGATCGTGGCCATTCCCAGATCCCGTGCTGGCTTCAGGTTCTCCTCAAGGTCATCCAGGAAAATCACCTGGAAAAAGCCCGGGAAGGCTCGGATCCCATGGCTGGAAAAATCCTCCTCACCCCGGATTTTTGGGATTGTGGCGTCTTCTCAGAATTCACATTCCCAGAAATATCCAAGGACTCAACCACGTATTTGTGGGATTGGAGGAACATTCCGTGCCCTGGATTTTTGGGATTGTGGTGGCATCTCCTGAGGCTTCCTAATCCTGGGAACATCCAAGGATTTGGGGGATGGACAATCCCTCATTCCCAGTTTTTTTCGGGATTCTGGCATTTCCTGAAGTTTCACATTCCCAGACTATCCAAGGATTCAACCAACGATTTAGGGGATGGAAAATCCCTCATTCCCTGTTTTTTTGGGATTCTGGCATCTCCTGAGACTTCATAATCCTGGGAACAGCCAAGGATTCAACCAAGGATTTGTGGGAATGGAGGAACATTCTATTCCCTGGATTTTTGGGATTGTGGTGACATCTCCTATGGCTTCATATCCCTGGGAACATCCAAGGATTCAACCAAAGATTTGGGGAATGGAAAATCCCTCATTCCCTGGGTTTTTTTGGGATTGTGGTGGCATCTCCTGAGGTTTCACATCCCTGGGAACATCCAAAGATTTGGGGGATGGACAATCCCCCATTCCTAGGTTTTTTGGGATTGTGGCATCTCCTGCGCCTTCCCATTCCCAGGAATATCCAAGGATTCAACCAAGGATTTGTGGGAATGGACAATCCCCAATTCCCTGGGGGTTTTTTGGGATTCTGGCATCTCCTGAGACTTCACATCCCTGGGAACATTGATAGATTAGTGGGATGGAAAATCCCCCATTCCATGGATTTTTGGATTCTGGCATCTCCTGTGTTTCCCCATTCCCGGGAATATCCAAGGATTCAACCAAGGATTTGTGGGGCTGGAAAATCCCCCATTCCCTGTTTTTTTGGGATTGTGGTGGCATCTCCTATGGCTTCACATCCCTAGGATCATCCAAGGATTTGGGGGATGGACAATCCCCCATTCCCAGTTTTTTTGGGGGATATGGTGGCATCTCCTGAGGCTTCCTAATCCTGGGAACAGCCAAGGATTGAACCAAAGATTTGGGGAAAGGAAAATCCCTCATTTCCTGGATTTTTGGGATTGTGGTGGCATCTCCTGAGACTTCACATCCCTGGGAACATCCAAACATTTGTGGGATGGACAATCCCCCATTCCCAGGTTTTTTTGGGATATGGTGGCATCTCCTGAAGCTTCCTAATCCTGAGAACATCCAAGGATTTGTGGGATGGACAACCCCCCACTCCCGGTTTTTGGGGGGTTTTTTTGGGATCACGGCACCTCTTCCGGCCGCGCCTGCAGCGCCTCCAGGGCGTAGGAGTAGATCCCGGGATCCGGTTTGCACATCCCGATCCGGCAGGATTCCAGCACCAGGTCGAAGTGGCCCCGGAGCCGCTGCAGGAGCGCGGCCGTGAGGGACCTCCAGGGGCTGTCGTCCACCCAGGTGTTGGTCAGGACACACGTCCAGAATCCTGGGAAGGAAAGGTGGGAATTCTCGTTCCCCATCTCGGGATTTGCCTTCTCCGTGGTTTCCGAGATGTTCTCATCCCAAAGTTTTCCAGGGTTTCTCCGGAATGGGATTCCCGGGAGGAGGTGGTGGGATGGGCAGGAGGAGCTCCAGGGGTGACGTTCCTGGTGGGATTGAGGCGGAGGTTGGGAGTACGGAGGTGATGAGGGTGGAGTTGGTGGGATGGACCAAACAGGAGCTCGTGGTGGGACTGGACAGGGTCTCATGGTGGGAATGACCAGGACATCATGGCGGGAATGACCAGGACATCACAGTGGGACTGGCCAGGACCTCGTGGTGGGATCAGCCAGGACCTCGTGGTGAGACCGACCAGGACCTCATGGTGGGACTGGCCAGCATCTCATGGTGGGATCAGCCAGGACCTTGTGGTGGGATTGGCCAGGACATCATGGTGGGATCAGCCAGGACCTTGTGGGGGGATTGGCCAGGACCTCGTGGTGGGATTGGCCAGGATCTCACGGTGGGAATGACCCAGGATCTCTTGGTGGGATCAGATCTTGTGGTGGGATCAATCAGGACCCTGTAGTGGGACTGACCAGGACATCATGGTGGGAATGACCAGGATCTCATGGTGGGATCAACCAGGACCCCGTGGTGGGATAGACCAAGATCTCTTGGTGGGACTGGCCAGGACTCCGTGGTGGGACTGACCAGGACATCATGGCAGGACTGACCAGGTTCTCGTGGTGGGACTGACCAAGATCTCTTGGTGGGACCGGGCAGGACCTCGTGGTGGAACCAACCCCAACCCTGTGGTGGGACCCACCAGGACCCAACGGTGGCACCTCCCTGGGGCCGCTCCTGTTCTACGTCCCGACATTCCCGACATTCC
>VWZP01009162.1:812902-889062 GCA_013396995.1 Dicaeum eximium | reverse complement strand
GGGAGGGGCCGGGGCCGCCGGGCAGTGGGGGCCGCCCCGGCCGCGCTGCCACCGCCGCGGACTGCTCACCTGAGGGCGGCCAGGTGAGTGGGTGTGGGTCAGGTGAGGGGGATGAGGGTCAGGTGAGGGGGGTGCTGGCCAGGTGAGGGGGATACGGTCAGGTGAGGGGGCTGCCGGCCATGTGAGGGATGCGGGGGATGTCGATCAGGTGAGAGATGCGGTGATGCCGAGCAGCTGAAGGGATTTGGGGATGCCAGCCAGGTGAAGGGATGCGGGAATTCGGGGCCGGAGGGATGCTCTGGGGCTGATCCGGGCTGTGAGCTGTACAAACCCGGCGCTGCTGTCACCGCGTGCCTCGCGGCGGGGCCAGCGCGTTCCTGCGGGTGTGAGCGCTCCTCTGAGCGGCGAGATGCCGACAGAAAACAACGTGCGGCGGGGATTATCCATCCTCCCTCCGTGTTTGGCTGAAGTTTACGCGAACTTCGCCTTCAGGAAGCTGCTTGGCTTTCTGTGGATGGAATATATATTAGCATTTATATGAAAGAGAGCAGGAGTCTCATTAGAAGGGGTTTTGTCAGGTGGATTATTGCCTTTCAGCAGGCAGCTTACAGGATTCCTGACCAACCCGAGTGCCTGTTTAACTTTAGGGTCCCTGTGTGTCACCAGCGTGATATACTGATCTTAGAAAACACAATTTATTGGAGTATTTAGAGCTTTTATTAAACTGTACTTGTTAAAATGCATGGGATATAACAGCATAAGCATTTTGTTAACAAATACAATTTAAACACTTAGGTAATTTTGGCTAACAATCCATTTATATGTATTTGCATTGAAAAAAACCAGGAACAGGGTATAAAAGACTGGGATTTAAAAATGCCTATCAGTTTCCAGCTGGATATAATTGCAAAGTAATTTAAATACTTTGAATGACTTTAGCAATATTCTTCCTTTAAAAAACCCACACACTTCAAAGTGTGCAAAAAATGTTGAAGGGAGTGGGGAAGGTGGATTTCTCTAGCTTTTAAAAAAAGGACTCTCATCCAGATTCCTAAGAGGGGTATGATATTTTTGAAAGACTTGCTGTCACATGGAGGAGACTCTGGCACAGCCCAGCAGTGGAATGCTGGGCTCTGCAGCTCAGACACCGTAAAATCACATTGCTTCCAGGAATGTACATTAAATCCCACCTCAGGTGTTTGATTTTGGTGGATACTGAGGAATTTAGTGAGATCCCAAACAGCCTTTGTATTTGTCACTTCTGTAGTGATAAGGAATTTGGTCTTAATAAAGAAGTAATTAGGATTTATCTAAGTGTTACATAGAAAGATTGCATTTTTTTCCTTATAAATATTTAGAAAAATCAGTTTACACGCAGCATGTTGGTTCCACGTGTATTTCTAAAGTAAAACAACAGATATATATAAAGTTTGAATGTCTTGATATTCTGACCATACATTGTAGCTTTTTCCTTAGATATTTAATGTTCCTGTTGTTGATCTGTTTCTTGAACGTGCAAGTAAGGTTGAGAGTGAGCAAAACTGCTACTCAATGACCAGTGTTCCCTTGTCTACAGCAGGAGCAGTAGTGATGTGGAGAATTAATAGTTTTCCAGATTTGAATCATTTAATGAAAAGAAAAAAGTGGACTTTTGGGTTTTATCCTTTGCAGGGGCTTCTCTCTGAGTGCCTGGGTAGTGTCTGTCCATCATCAGCTTTACTTCCTTTAAACCTGTGGATCTGAAGGGGTTTGATTATCCCTTTGGGGGTTCTCCTTCCCAAAGCAGTACGTTTTTTGGCCTTTGAGATGCTGTGAACACCCAATAGCTCCCATTCCCACTGCCTGCTCTGGAAGCTGTGGGCAGGAAATTCCATTTAATTAGCATCTCTCCACACCCAACACCCTAACACTTCGAGGAGTGCATTGCACCCCTTTCCAGGCACAGTTTTAGAAAGTTTGAGCTTTATGTTCTTGTAGGCAAGAACTTGAGTAGATATTTGAAATCAGAAAAACTTAATAATGGATGGATGAAGCAACTTCAAGGTGTCACCCTCAGTCTTTGCAACTTCAAACCACTTATTTCAGTAGCATCAGTATCAGGGAATTGTTCAGGTTTATTCTTTTTGTAATAAAAGTTTCACCTAGGATCTCAGTTTTGCTCATAAGCCAGAAAACTTTTCCAGGAACAAGTAATAAATTGATTGTTCAAGTGATCAACGTGGTGGTGTTTGAAATGGTAGAAAAGGTCTAGAGAAATGTTCTCAAGAATAATATTGGAACTTTGGGCTTTTCTTTTTGTAAGGAAAAATATTGCTATTAAATTTTTAATTAATTTTTAATTAATTTAATAAGATAAATATGTTATAAATGGTAACTGAAGCATCAACTGAGAGAGGAGAAGGGAGAGAAATGTGGTCAACTCATGCTTTTAAGTGGTTGTGGTGGTAATTGAGAAAAGGGAACTGGGGAAAATACATAGGGAATTTTAACTATAGAAAATACCTTGTCTGAAGTTTACTTCATATTTTAATTTAAGCAAACAATGTGAATTTTTTAACTCCTCAGTAAAAATCAAGCTACTAAAGTCAAGCTTTCAGTTCAGTGATAGGGATTTTGGAGGTTTTGTTGGAAGGATTGTGTCACAGGATTGTACCTTTCTGGGCTTTAGAGATGGGAACAAAGACTTCAGAGGGCCTTGATTATTTCAGAGAGTTTTTCAGTGCTTTGGGTGTTTTATATATATATTTCAAGATTGGGACATAATTTACAGCATCTCCTAGGAGCTAAGCATAATTTTTGAAATGTGTTAACTTTGAGGATAAAGTTTAAAAATTATTATTGTTCCATAAATAGGTATATTTCCAATCTAGGTGAAAATCAGCTTAGCAGAGTTATCTGCCTTTAACTTTGTCTTGGAATGTGGTACAAAGGAATGGAATTGTTCTCCTAAAAGGGGCTGGGAGGAGATCAGGAGCTCAGGAACACACGAATCTGCAGCTGCTGGCTGTGCCCAGGGATGCCTTTTGGAGCACAAGAGGTGCCAGAAGTGCACAGGCACCAGATGGAAGAGAAACACAGGCTTGTCCTTTCAAAGGGTGCATCACAAATACGTTTTATTTAAAATCCAGATGCTGTGGGACTGCATTTGGGTGAGATAGCAGACAGTGGAAGGAAATAAATGTGTCACTGCCAAAACTCTCTTCTGGTGGCATTTCCTTCTAAATTTATCGTGTCAGCCGTGGAGTTCTCTGTCTGTAGGAATAAGTCTCTCCCATTTTATTTTATTTTTATTTTCTTTGCCAGGTATCCAGAGGAGATGTTAAGGAACGTGGCAAAGTTGCTGTTTTCACTGGCTCTGTGCACTCACCACTTTTACCTTAGCTGAACTTCAGTTTGGACAGTGTGGGAATGTGTTTGCTGTGTGGGATTGGAGTTGAGTGCAGGCATTTCTGCTTTCTGTTTGCCCTCATCCTGCCTGTTGCTCTTTTCATTCCTCTTCCCCGTGCTAAATTGCAGAGGCTCTGATTCCCTTCCTTGTCTTTGAAAATGGAACACAGTATGGCTTCCTTCTCCAGGTTGCAATCAGAGACTTTTTTTGTTTTTGTTCTGTAGTTAATTACAGATCTCATGCACAGCAATGAGGCTTCTGCAGAGAGAAATTTCCTGATGGTCAGGAATATTTAAAAAAATGCTTTCCTCTCAGAGGAGTGGAGACAACACAAACTTTTTCTACAGTATTAAAATGGAGAAACTGCTTCAGTCAGCAGTAACATCCAGATTCAGCAGAACTAGGTTATGAATCCGAGCAATTAAACATGACAAAGAGCCCAGTTTTACTGCCTGGGCTTAATATCCTTCCAGTTTTTTTTTTGAGACATAAAAATTTCAAAATGTTCCTTTGTGTCAGGTGTTGACAAAAACAAGGTATACCTCCATACCCCAGAAACTCTTGAAAATCCTCTTGCTTTACTTTTGCACACGCAGTTTTTATTTAGGAGAACATTTATATTTTATTTTATTCTGTTCCTTCAGGAGAAGGAAGCACTGTTATTTTCCTCTGTTTTGGATACCTGGAGTTCGGCACCTACTCATTAATTACCTGCATTTTGGTAGAGAAAAGTAAAAACAAACTTGTTAAATATTTAGAAATTAATGAAAGGAGCTTTTAAAATCAATATTTAATACGTATGAAATAAAAGGTTTTGCTAATGATGATTAGAAATCCCATCATCATTTTCATGTGGAAGACCAAAGGATCTGTTTTGTTGTTGTGTTTTTGTTTTTATTTAATCTTCTGGTTTTATATATTTGATGTTCAGAAATTTTAAGCAGGTTTCCTCTCTGGTAAATACTGCACATTTAGCTGGGAAGAGAAGGGGAGGGACATAACCAGATGTAAATCATGGCACTGATGACTAATGGCCCTGCCTGAACTTGATCAGAACTTCAGCAAAGATTTTCTGTTCAGTGCTCCTAAGGTGGGGTGTGGTGTGAAATGCTGAGAGCAGCCTCCCACACTGTGTCTGTGGATTACCCTGCTTGAGCTGTGCTGCTCCCTGGACAGGGGCTTATGTCTTCTTTAACTTAAATGTTTCCCTTGTTAAAGCTGACCTTTCTCATTCCATGACTAACAGGAATCCAGGAAAGATGTTTGATCGTTTTTCCAGATAAATGAGCTGTAGCTTACATAAGGACTTGTTTCTGACTGCTAATTAACCTGGCTCTAATGGCTTCTTTCACTGTAAGAATCTCTTTGAGCCAAGTGAGAGGCACACGTGGCACTGAGGACTTGCATTATTACCTGATGCTCTTAACAAAGCCAGCATCCCTTTGGGAATTTAAGCTGAGCCTCAGGATCTTTGGAGAACTTAAACTACTCTTCTAAGAATGTAACATTTAGATCAGGCCCTGCTGGAGCATCCTGGCTCCCTCCTGGACTGTTTTATGTGAATTTTATGTTTCCATGTCAGCATAAAGTGTTCACCTTTTTCCAGTTGCTCTGCCTTTCCGACAGGACAGGTCCTTGGGGCTGTAATCCTGAGGAGAGCAGGTCACCTGCTGGCTTTTCATGGCCCAGATTTGCAATCTATGATAGCAACACGTGTGTGCAAGAGCAAGAGATGCATGTCATATATTCAGAAGAATATATCTGCTGTCACCTGTGCTTGCAGGGAAGGTTTGATATTTGGCTGTGACACAGAGTAATCTCAAACCATTTGGTTTCTTTTCTTGGAATATTTTGCAGGAGTAATGAAAATTAATGGCATCTCATGCTTTCATTTGAATACTTTATCCATGTTCAAAACAAGTGTTTATTGATGAGGTGTGGCTGATGAGCAGTGGTGGGATGTCCTGGTTTTCCATCTTGCTGGTTAAGCCAGCACCACTTGAGGCTGTAATCCTGCACTAATCTTCACAGTTAGCAGGAAAAGCAGGACACCACGGCTGTGCCAGGGAGCAAAATCATCTCAGAACCAGATCTCATTTCAAATGGCATTTCATTTCAGTCGTGAGGCTTTCTCAGTGCCAGCAGAATCAAAAATCCAATCGTGGCAGACTGAACTTTGTATCAACAGAGAGGCTGTGGGAAGCAACTTAATTTCATTTTGACTTTTGTGTTTGAAAGCCTTTTTCTTATCCTTGCTCATTCTTTGAGACACGACAGGAAGAAAGAATTTATTAAAGGGAAATATTAAGAATTGTCATTGGGTGTTTTACTGTATTTTCTTTACTTCCAATTATATTTTCAAGATGTCACGGTCTCTTAAACAAGTTTCTATGGTTTTATGAGAACTGGTAAATCAAATTGAGCACAGTCATGTAACAGCTGAGCAGAAGTTCTGTTTGCCCAGCTTTAATCTCGAGAGCAGGAGGTTTCAGCAGCTCCCTGTAGTGGCTGTGGCTCTGTGATTGCATCCCTTCTGAATGCAGGGACTTCAGGCTGGTCTTTAGAACTGAACCCGGGGTCAGGGGAGAGCTCCGCTGGGAAAAGTGTCACAGCCTGTGGGTTATCAGTGAAATGAGCCTTTAAATGGAGGGTCCAGGGGGATGCTGGTATCTTTGGGATAGGCAGCAGCTACAGGGGCTGAGCTCCTGTGCAATCCTGTAGGGGGAGAAACTGCACTGGCCAGGCCTTGCCCTAGGTACAATAATCAAACTTTAAAAAGAATAAGTGCAAAGAGCAAACATCAGTGATGCTCTATGGCTGCTATGAGCCATGAGCTACTGGGCAATGAAAAATCAAGCTCAAGCCTGTTTGTATGTTGGTATTTCTTCTAATTAATAGAAGCACCATGTCTGTATGTGAGTGTTTCTTCTAATTAAGGCTTGCACTGGGGGCCTGGGCACGGCACTCTGTGCAGGGGAGGCAGTGTGCCAGCTCTGCTTTCATTCATTTTTGCCCACATGTGACTGAGCAAGCACAGAACAAAACTCCATCCTGGTGTTACAGTGAGGCATTTATGTGAAAAAACCCTTTTATCCCAGCTTGCAAGAAAATTATTAAAATGTCTAATTTTTTCCCATGTACAATTTTTTTTTGTCACTTTAAAGGCTTCGTCCTAAATACTGGTGTGGGTTTTTAAAAACAGGGATGCAGAGGACACTGTTCCATGCCATGGAGTCCAGCCCTGCCCCCTGCAAGGAGCCCCCAGGTGTCACTGATGATTGACATCCTGTTCATCTTTCAAGCTGTCAGGAAGGGAAGGTCCCTTACCTCCTCAGACCACCTGTTCCAGTGCTCACAAGTCTTTACTGCCTTGAAAAATACTTTTTTGCTAGACCAATAAAATTTTCCCATGCTGCAGATGACCTCAGTGTTTCATATTCTCAGGGAACCTGAAGAAAAATTATTTCCCTGCTCACTGTGTGAGTCTTTTATGACAGAGGCTCTGGTTCAGACCTGAGGTTTCTGTCCCAGGAGTTTTAATTTCTGTATTTTGCTTCAACCTTTTCTAGTAATCATTTATATTGGAAATCTTTATTTTGCATCAAGGACATTCTTTTAGAACATTTTTCATTTAAATAAAAACATTGCATTCGAATAGTTTACCTTGGAAGACAAATATTGGCTATGATTTATAATCAGGATTATAAAATTATTATTGTAAGATGTTAGACATTTGAGGCTGTGGCTCTCACAGCTGACTTGAGATCTCTAAGCTGCCTACTGGACTTATTTGCAACAGAGGTTATGAGTTTTTTTTATTTTGCCAAAGTCTGCTAGAAAGTTTTATTACTCTCTCAAATTTATAGAAATGTGGATATGTGTGTGTGATCATCTGTCTCATAAAAAGATAAAAGTTATAAACTTCTGCTGGTACATCCAAGACTTGATTAGCTCTGCCTGCTCTTGGTTCACATCCTTTCTCTGGATGAATTTCTCTGAATTATTGCTCTGTACATTTATCCTGTCAGCTTAACCTCACAGGACGAGTGTGGGGAGAGAGGAAGAGGAAGGCAAGGATTCAGAAGGGAAGAGTTGGGTGAGGGAAAGGCTGAGGGGTGCTGCTCAAACTCTGCCCTCCAGGGAGGGGGATCCAGGGGGATCTGAAGGACTGTCCTTGGATAAGCTCCTTGCCCCAGGCTGTGTCAGCCCAGGATCCTGTGCTGTCACACAGAGCAGGGGGTCATTCCAGCCCCTCACCACTGAGACAAAAGGGAGAAAGCTGCTGCAGTTCTGAAACATGTTTGCATCTATGGAAAATGATGCAAATCTATTCCATGAATTTCTTTTTTTTTTCCCTTTGGTAATTAGCAGCTAAATGACTAATATTATAAAATGAGGGAGTGTGAGTCACTGGCTGGTGCACAACTTGACTTTGGCTGTGGTGTAGAAGAAGAAAAGTGGAGGTTCCAAACCCCAGCTAATCCTGCACCCAGTGTGTGACTCGGGTTGATCATCTCGTGCCTTCTCAGGAGGGAGCTGCCTTGGGCTCTGCTTATTTCCTTCAGGTTTTAGCACCACTGGAGGAGCCAAGGGCATTGTGCCCATTAAGATAACAGAGGACAAAGATGGATGAGGGAGCTGAGATTCTTATGGGGAATTATCTTTAGGAATGGCATGCAGGATGTATACATTTATTCCCCCAAGGCTTTGTGAAGCACAAAGACTGTAAAATTCTACACTGGATCCAAGCGGTTTTTTTCAGGCAGTTATTTCACTGAATGTGGGGAGGAAGGTTTGGTAGCTACCAATCCTTTTGAGTTATTTTAACAAATTTCCAAATTTTACCTATGTTTTGGGAAAACTGGAAACATGGAAACATGGAAGAAAAGAGCCAGACAGCGCTGTGACTTTGACATGTTTCATTTTGGCATTGTGAAAGGAATTATTCTTTTTTTCCCTACTGAGAAATTTCCTTTTCATTTTCCTGCATGTTGTAGAAAATGCCTGGGTCCAGCTTGAGTTAGTAACAGATGTTTCATTTGATCTTTCAATCCTGCAGACACGAGACTGCATTTCTGCTTAAAGAAACAAATTCTGACACGTAATTGGATGTAACAGCATTGACATGTTCTTCTCCTCCATGGCTGCAGTGAGTAGGCTGGGAAGCTGTGGGCTTAGATTACACAAAGGAAGGTTTAGATTGGGCATTAGAAATGTTTCCTGATCGTAAGAGTAGTTAATATTTAATCAGATGAGTTAGGAAGATTATGGGATTTCTATCACTGGAGGCTTTTAGGAAATGTTTGGGAAGCAAATGCCAGAAAAATGCAGCTGTATATGTAAACATGCTCTACAGAATTGATTTATAGCTGGCAGAACTCGTTCTCAGTGCTGTGTTTTTCTAAAATAGAAAATCTTTCTCAAATACCCAATTTAATTCCCATTCAGAGGCGAATCTCTCATGCTCTTACCAAAAGGGTTTTTTAACCCAAGTTCAGAATCTGACCTCCTGCTGCTGTCACACTCCATGAGGTGAGGCAGTGAATCAACATCAGAAGGGTTTCCTAGGAACAGAGTTTGGAAAATATTGGAGTTTAGCAAAGTTTCTGATGGAGCCCTGGCTCTGTTTTGAGGAGCAGTGCAGGGAGGGGTGTGCACCCCTTCAGTCCCTGCTCCCACTCCCCTCTGGGCTGTCTCTCCTCTCACACTCTGCTTGCTGGGGACACTCAGCTGGAGGTGGCCTCTCAGCTCTGACACAGTCCTTGCTCTGGATTTGTGGAAGTTCTGAATAATGCTCTCAGTAAGAGACAAGACAGGTATAATAGAATTGATGTATCTGAAGGTTGGTTCTCTATAACCTCCTATAACATCTATAGTACATACTCCAGCTCCCCTTACTCCTGAAACATTGCCTTTAGCATTTAAAATACAGACATTTGGAATATTTTTTTGCTTTGTTAATAGAAAGCAATTTTTTTTCCATGTGAGGACTGTGCAGACTTTCACATCTATTAATAACATAACATTAAAGGTTTTTTCAAATAAAAAAGCTGATTACACAGAATGTATTAGAACTCAAATTAGTTGAGACTTTTTATTTTACTATTTGAGAAGTGCAAGAGTGCCTTGAGGCCAGGGAAGCTCTGTTGTGCTGTTTTCTATGTAGTATTTTACACATTCCATATAGGAGCCAGCAACCTTTTGTCAAAAAACCTCCAGCTGAGGAAATAATAGAAATAAAAAAGATGTGTTCTTAACCAGTGGTCCTTGTCTTGGGAATTTTACTTTACCAGCTGAAACTGAAGTTGTTTGATTCAGTGTGAGCACTGTGAGGAGGATAAGCATGCTGTACACCCTCTTTTCACC
This sequence comes from Dicaeum eximium, assembly GCA_013396995.1. Taxonomy (NCBI): domain Eukaryota; kingdom Metazoa; phylum Chordata; class Aves; order Passeriformes; family Dicaeidae; genus Dicaeum; species Dicaeum eximium. The sequence continues at coordinate 879,308 of VWZP01009162.1, read as the reverse complement.
ATGTTTTGTGGGTTTGTTTTCTTTTTTATGTAGTTACTACAGCCAACAACAAGTTTGGCACAGGATAGAATATTGTGCTATAGAGAACTGATTCAAATGTTGAAGACAGTGCTCCATAATTGCTGTGCTTAGACAGAGAAGGAACTGTAGGGAACCAAGTCCCAGCACCCTCCCCACTCCTTTTGGTACAGCAGAAGCCCCTGTTGTGTCTAAATGTAAATTTTAAAATAAATTTTCAACTTCTTGTGGATAAACAAATAGTAAAACATAATATTCTGCTTAGAAATGTTATTATTTTGAATGGAACAATGCTACTATTAATCAAGTTCAAAGAAAACTTGTAGTTTTAGAATAGTCTGTGACAAATAGCAAACTGATATGGAGGCACTACACAGCTTTCTGTAATATCTGTATTAAAGGAAGAGCTGCCAAGATGGTTATTACTTACAGGCGTTTCAAACTTCAACAGGTTGATAAAGAATTTAATATTTTCATATGCTTCAGTGTAAAGCCATCTGTCACAGTGACAGAACAAAGTGTTGGGAACGAGAACAAACGTATGTTCATGGAAGTTCTCCATGAAATGTTAACAGGAAAGACACAAGATGCACAGCAGTATCTTGTAACAAGTGGGCAAGGGATTTGAAACAACATGGCCATCATCTTCAATATTTACAATTACCATTTCTTTTCTAATTTCTTTTTGTGTAAAAGTGCTAAAAAAAATAAAAGTCTGTCAATACAGATGGTGAGGGAGACAGATATACCAAGGAAAATAGCATTTGCATCCACCTTTTGTAGTTTTTCATGTTCCTGCTCTCGTTTCCCACAGTTTTAAGCTTCTGTCTGGGTACATCAGTGTATACATTAGACCTCAGGCAGTGTTTCATACATCTGCTGGGCTTTTTAGTGCAAATTAAACAGCCTCAAACACACACAGGAGCTGAACTTTGCTAGTACCTTCTCCCCATCCCCCATTTGGGCAGGATTTTTATTCGTGGCTGCACAGAGGAATGAATCACATTCCTGTGTTTGAAGCCAGAAGGTGACATAGTGTGACTTTTAACCTGTCAAACCCCAAATGTGGGACACAGTGTGGGCTGGTAAGAGATACAAAGGGATTGTAGGGGGAAAAATGGGACTGAGAGATAAAAAAGAAAGCAAGTGTTCAAGAAATGTTACTTTGAATCTTTTGTCAGTGGTATGGCAACAAGAAAGATACGGTTCTAAAAAATCTATATGGTTGGATTTTTAGTTATAAGGTATAAAGGATATATTTTACAGGGATCCTGTTATTTTCAGGCCTCCATTCTCTCACCAGGTTTGGGTGACTGAGAGCAAGGGCTGAATTCCATTGTGCCTTAGCAGCACTGTGAATTTTTAGGAAGCGTATTTTTATGTTTTAAAATGATAGCAGCAGAAGAGAGGTGTGCTGGAGGGTTAGGGAGCAGGTTAGGCACAGTTCCCTCCCCCTTGCAGGTATGAAATCCTCGATGGGCCAATTACCCAGTTTGAACTGGCAGCATTCCCAGCCACGTGGGAACTCCAGGGCTGGCTTTGCCTTTGAGGAATGGTTTAAGTTTTGCTCTCATCATCCGTTTTCTTCTCCAGATTTATAAACATAACACGGATTAATTTTCACCAGCCTTCAGAAACTCAAGCCAATGAGGTGTAGAGGTGGGATTACACAATCCCCTCGGGATAACAAACCACAGAAGGACTCTGATGATGGCACCTCTGTCATTCCGTGCTGGCTGGGAATGTGCACGTCCTTCCATGTGAGGCTGCCTGGAAGTTTGGGATGGATTGCCCCGGGGCATCTTTCAGCTCTGTGAAGTTGTCCCGTGACCGCCTTAAAGCAGCAAAATGTCTGAACTTTTATCTGGGTCCCGATAAATATGCAAATTCCCAATTTTTTACTCGGCAACACTGACATCGTGTGGCAAAGAAGAAAACCCCAGCCCTGCTTCAGTACCGAGCAGGGAATAGGTAAAAAAAAAAAAAAAAAAACCACAAAAACCACAAAAAAAAAAACCCACCAAAAAAACCCAACCCATCAAACCCACTCAAAAAAACCCCCTCAATTTTAACAAAACACTCAAAAAAACCCTGTCTCCAAGACCTTCAGTGTTACCCTGTAAATGAAGAAACAAATAAAACCAGGTAGAGAGAAATGCAGTGCCTTGCTCAGACCTGAGCTTATTTAATATCTATTTTACTTTGGGCTGAGCAGGGCACTGGGAACAGCTTTACCTTGGTTTTTAGTGTTGAAGGGATGAGTTTGATCCTCAAGGCAACAGGTTTCAGCCATCATGATATAATGTAGTTCCCCTTTGAACACTCCTTGTATTTCCTTGGGTAGCCAGGTTTGGCAACACAACTTTGAAAATGGGTCTTGGAATTATGTATATCTGCAGTGTTCAAAAAAGATTCTGACAGGTAGAATTTGTGGGAGGAGAGATATCCTTCTGTTTTTCTATTAATTTTCTTTGCATATTTCCATGTTCTTTTTTTCCTGAGAACTGAATTTTCTAGTTCTCTGTGCCAGCTGTTGGTATTTATTTTGAGTATGCTTTTTATTTCCTTCAAAAAATAAGCAGCCTTAGTGTTATTTCTCTGGGTTTTGTATAAGAATCTTGGAATCTTTTAACCAGTTTGATCTTCTGTCATTACCATGGATGTTCTCTTGGACCCTCTTACAATTTGCATTCTAATTTTCATTCTGACTAAACTCTGTGCAGCTGAACCAGGTGTGTTGTTACTGCAAATTACAGGGAAAGTTCCTGGTAGGGAGTCACGTGCCAGGGATTGTAGAGCTCTGCCAAGGGGTCCTGACTTCTTGTAAATAAGGTTTACAAATTATGAAGATGCTGCTGAGACTTTCTCTTACTGACAAAACGGAGGAAAAATTGAGGTATTTTTTTGTGCTGGTATAGTTTCTTTGTCAAAATTCAGTCTCTTTCCCATTGTATTTCTCCAAGAATATGAATTTTGATAATACATTTATAGCTATTTTAATTTTACATATGCTACCTGCATGGTAAAAGTTTCTGAAGCTATTTTTTAGTATTAATAAATTGCCTTTTCTAACTCAATAGACTATTCCCCCTTATTTGACTTGTATTTTGATGAAAAATGGTAAATGGTGATATGATTGTATGCTAACACTGCCCAGCATCAAATGTTGTGAAAATTATTGTCTAATGAATTCTACCATGCCATTAATTAAGATTGATATTAGCAAAATGAGTTTAGGGATTTGTTATATTTACTGATACTGATTCTGTAGAAGTTACACAACTACAAGGAGAATGCTGAATATAATGTTTCCTCTAATAGAAAAAAAAAAAAACTATAGAAATGATAAAATCTGAGAAACATGCACAGTCCTAACAGATTATGTCAATAATTTGAGTGGGATTTGCTTCTCTTGTGGAAGTTCACAGTGTCCTGAGAGCAAGGGCTGAGCCAAGGCACTCATTTGGTAATTCATGTGGGGTTCCTCCTGCCCACATCTCTGGGCACTCTCTCTTTAACTCTTTCCAAGCCCTGCAGCATTTTTGCAGCCAGTCCTGTTTGCTGTTGTTCTCTCTGCTGTTTGTTCTTTCTGTGCAAACACCGAGCACCTCCCTCCTTGCATTTCCTGTCAGTACTATTTTACAGCTGTCACAAACATACTGCATTGTTGAGAGATTAAATTTTCCTCCCAGAAAAACCTGGGGGTTTTTTTTGGCAGGTGGCTTGTCCTGTGCAGCAGTTTCTATGTTGGCAATGCCCCTTGCCTTAGGGTTGCACAGGAGATCCTGCAGGGGATGGATTTCCCCCATTAATTTCGGCTGGAGCTGCTGGGTGGTGGCACTTGGCACAGCTGATGTGCTCTCATTTGCTTGGGGCTGTCTCTCAGGGAGGGTCAGGCAGAGGATGGACCAGTTCAAGTGTAGTTACCAGGCTGAGGTACGAGGTGGAGCAGCAGCAATTTGGGCATGGACAGGAGGAAAAATGGAGGTACCTGTTGGGAAAAGGGGAGAGAAAGGGCAAGAACAAATAACTGCAGGTGCTGTGGGGGTGGCAGGGGGAGGTGTGTGCTCACAAGCGCATCCTCACACAGCTGCACAAACACAATTACCCCCTTTAAAATCCTGCCTGTTGCTGCAGCTTCCCTTTTGCTAATCCACATTGAAGGAGAGTGGGGAATCACAACTCTCCAAAGGCTGGGTTGAGGATAAGCACCTTAAAAATCGAGGGGAACTTAAAAGGATGGGGCTCTGCCATAAACTGAGATTCCTTGCCCTTCTGTTCCCTCTTTCTTTGGAGTCGTACTGATGGCACTGAATTCCAAGTGGAAGAAGAGAAATAACTTGAAAATTTCCCCCCTCCCTAAAGGAGTAAATGCCAAGTGCAGAGCCACTGATTAAAAACATATCTCTGAGGAGCCTAACAGGAGCTAATCCTTAGGATATATTTAACTGTCTAATCCCTTTCTCTGGGAAGTGCATCAAGAGGTAAAAGTTTCTTCTCTTCTCCACAGGTTACCTAGCTCTTCACAGAGCCATTCCTTCACTTAGCCCAACTTAGCCCTTTCTTTCCTCTGTCTTTAACAGCTGATGAATAGTTAGGCTTCATTAAGAAAACCATTGCAATGCTTAGAAAGTACTTATTGCCAAGAATAAGCCACAAATTTCAAAATTTATTTACTGTGGGGGCTCTAGTTCAATAGTTTCTCTCTTCTTGCACCTCTGTGGCACAGCAAGAGCCCTCCTGGCTGGAAGGGATAATAGAGGTATTATTTTCTCCCCTTAAGCAAAATGATGAGTTCCTGAAGTAATTGGCTGCAGTGCAAATTATGGCTGCTGCCTTTGTCGTGACAGGACTGTAATTATTTTGTGTCACTGGTCACCTCTCTGACAGCTTTTGGTTCTCAGCACTACCAAGTGGAAGTAAAAGAAGAAAAAAAAGGAGAAGCATTTTTGTTCTTTAGCTGGTGGCAAGGCTTCTGGTGTTTACATATTGTATTCTCCACTGTGTGGAGGAAATAAGTCGGTGATTATTTGAATTATTTTTACAGCGTAGAGTAATTTGCTGTTGAGTGAAAACTGGATAGCTACTTGAAATATTGAAAAGCATTTCTTGTAGTCTAGGTTTTCTAATATGCAGTTTCTGTGAGATATTTTAAAACCTCACTTCAAGTCTGCATTATGTATCTGCATAACTAATGTAGGGGAAGAAGAAAAGAAAAAGGAAAGTTTTTTAAGTGAGGTAGTTAAGCAGTTAAACATTGATTGAATTGCAGTCTGAGACCTTGGGGAGGGGGGAAGGGAGAAGGGCATTGGGATATAATAGATACAGGTAAAGAACTATTTTGGTGCAGTTGGTGGTGGTTTTCATCAGCATCTCCCACGTGGGCCATGATTCCAGTACACACTCTTGTAATCTCCTGCAGTGGCAATGATTCAGCTTAAAAATCAATAGGGCATGAGGTGTTTCAAGTTCTCATTATTGTAATGTATCAACATCACTTTAGTGACCCCAGAGCCCTATGCTGGCTGATTTGTTCTCTGATTTATTGTGCAATCTTGTAGGCAAACTATAGTTTCACTTGTAACCAGAAACTCTGCTTTTATGGTTTGTGTCCCAGTCTCCAGCCATTAGGATGTTCAGAGATAATCAATACCTGTGTTTGCTGCTGAAGGTTGAATGAAGTTGTCAAGCAGCTAAATTGAAAAGAATACAAACAAGAGCCCATTGTTATGGCTGAGCAGGCCAGGAAACGTTTTTATTTAAATTTTCATTCCCTATCAACTCACAAATGCTTTTACTGCTTAGCATTGTCATAATTTATATTCCCCTCTATCAGTTTCAGATCTTGAATTTAGTGCTTGTGGTGATTTACTCTATCACTTTGTCTTTAGGTTATCTGTGTTTCTTTATGATCCTGTTATCTCCTCTGGATCTGTCCAAATCTAATAATATCATGAACTGGAAACAAATTATTTTAATTGCTCCAGCTCAGCCAGCTTATTGTGGCTTTAATACATCGGGGCAAAGCAGCACTGTTCATTTTGCAGTGCTTCTCTTTTAGTAAAGCTAATTTTGATGTTTGTGTACATGATCAAAGTGCTGCAAGTGATGACAGCAGAGTCTGTATCAGTTTATCCTGGGCAATATCACACCAATTAATGTATTTAGAAAGTCTCACATAAAACTGAGCTGGCTTTGCACAGTCCAAAGCTCTTTGGAATTGTATCCCTCACATACCCAACTGCATTGGAGGAAGCAACATCTGTATTTTTGATTTTTCTTGAAAAGCTGATGACTAGACAGTATTTTTCCAGTGTACATAATATATTTATTATTTTCCTCCTTCAGAAGTGCTTGTTTCAGTAGAGCTTTCACCTTAATCATTGAGGGCTCACAATGAGAAAGCTTCCAGCAACATGTGGAGTTATGGGAGCCTTAGGTGGAATAAATCAGAAGTTGTGCATTTTTAAAAAATTATATGAAGCAATAAGATCCATATTAATCACCAAATCTAATACAAATAGGGGAATATTCAGAACTGGAAATGAAATGGAAAAAAACTAATGTCTCAGATTCAAGATCAGAGATGTTCTAATTTTCATAGTTGTTTAATAGGAATTCTGTAGTCAGATTATGGAATGTTTATTATGTTATTGGGGGGATTAGAAAGTTAAAATTATCAAGATTTTTGTTTTGTTTTGTTTTTGTCCTCTTTTTCTCAAGCCCTCATTTGAATTATAGTCTCTGAAACTCACTTTTTCTTCAGCTGTGCCCGTGTAATCTGGGGGCACGCCACTAAAATGTGGAACACTTTTTAACAGCTCCCATGTAAAACCATTAAAATGTAGGTACCACTGTTATTCAGTAGCCTGTTAATATCCAGTGTCTCCAAGGACAGGCTGGTGTCATTAATGGACACAGTGCAGGGACAGATTTCCCTGTGCATTTGTCAGATGCTGATAAATAGAAGTGTTTGGCTGCTGTAGGGAATGGTGCACAGGTTTCAGAGGGGGAATGGTGCACAGGTTTCAGATGCTTTCTCAGAGTGGGAATTAGCAGCCCTGGCTCACTGTGGAAAGAGGGTTTTTAATAGGAAAGTGCCCCATAATCATTTACTAAGCTGATCTATTTAAAGACCTTTACGTGAAATTGAAATAATTGTCATGGGGTTGGTACGGCTTTAAAAAGTTAACATCTCTGGCCTTATATATCACAAAAAGATGTGGGTCTTTTCTGCAAGGGAATTTGACCTATATAACAGGATAATCTGGCCTAATGCAGAGCAGGGAGATGAGGGGATGATGGGCTGGAGAAACCTTTCAAGTGTTGCACAGGCCATGGAAATGTGGGGAGCTGCTGGAAGGGAGATAACCTGTGCAAATTAATTTGTCTCCTGTACATGCCATGATGTATAATTCAATTTACACTGCCAGTGTCCCACATTCCGGAGGCCAGGACTGGTTTCAAGTTTCTTGTCCAAGCCTATCCCTTGAAGTGCTTATTTAAAAACACAAAATGCCATAAATACATGGAAAACTTGCAAGGAAGTTCTATTCATTACTTGCTGGAAAGATTCCTCATCCTCAGTGTAGTTTTTGAAGTTTACAGAAAAACCCTTTGTAGTTTGAACATCTTTTTTTCCTTTTGTTAAATACCCATTGCACCATCACCAGAGATTTCTAATGTACCAAATATCAGAGATTTGGGTCTTTTAGCTTGCTCTGGGTACTTTGGGGAATCAGAGACATCTGTTGCATTATAACCCCTGTGTAACAAAATCAGGGAATTTTTCACATCGCTATTTGCTATTTCAGCTGTATACACACTGCTGTTATACTTGCTATCCTGTTAACAATTTCTGGTGCAAGAAGCATGATTATTTCTTATTCCATCACAAAGCAGATCTCATCTTGGTTTGAGTTATGCATTTAAATAAAAGGTACAGCATGGTCCAGCCAAATTCTGGCCATTTTCTTTAATCTATTTCCTTTGATCTGGAAGGGGGATCGTCTCACTGGGATGAGATTGAGTTGTAGGTATTTCCACTGGGTTTTGAAGGCAGCTGATCAGCAAACTTCTGCTGGGATCTGCTCATACTCTGCTGTCATTAGGTGTGGAAAATGGAGACTTGTGTGGGGCCCAGGAGTGTTGTCATTATTGCCAGTGAGTCCTCCAAGCACAGTGTTAAGGAGCATTGTAGGGAGAGAAAAAAGTGCTTTTTGCTGTTTGTTTTGGGGTTTTTTTTAAAGCTTTGAGAGTCGCTGTAATTCCAGCTGGATTTATTGTTTTGACTGTGCATGATTGAATTCCTGCTGGTCCTGCCACTGCAGGGAGCTGCAGCAATACCTGCATCCTTCTCAGTTACCTTTCGGGAGCTGTGCAGCTCGGTGCTTTCAAAGCACTTTGCAAAAGTGCCTTCTTAAAAGGATATTGTGTGTGTGTGTAAAACTCTGCTGCTCCTGCTGGAGCCTGGACAAACGAGAAACCTCTGTGCCTGGAGAAAACCACTGAGTGCTGCATCAGCTGCTCGAGTGCTGCCTTAGCAAATCAAAGATCTGTGCTCAAACCCGAGAAAAGAGAGAACTCCCACGGTGAGAGACAGCCTGCCACAGTGGCATTCAATTCAAGGTCACACACAGCCTCTCTCACGGCAGGGAAAAAAGCCAAATTTAGCATTTTTAGCAGTGCAAATACGTTGAGAAGTGTCGTTAAGGGTGTGAAGATGCCGGAAAGGGAAACAGTAAAACCCGAGTAGCAGAGCAGCTGGGCAGGGATGGGCATGGAGAGATGAAGTCACTTCACATTTTGGGTATCACTAAAATACTTTCCCTACGTGATCCTGCTTTTGTGTGTGGCTTTGTGGCATCTCACTTTAGTGGTTGCAGCTCCTACCTAAAGAGATTATATGTGTGTATATATATATATATATATTGCTGTGAAATAAAAGGGAAGGTCATTCCCTGTCGCAGCACTGATTTGATGATGGGAGGTGTTTGCTTTTTTCTTGATACAAGCAATATTTGGAATTTTGGACATAGTTTACACGTATGAGATTTCTTAAATAAGACTCACCAACCTTTATACTCAAATACCTTATGTATGTACCAATTACATTAATTCCGTATTTGTTTTTTTAATAGTACCTTTAATGCAATTTCAAATTGTAAAATGTGTCTCCTTTGCCTATTACCAAGGAAATGTTTGCATCTGCAAAAAACAAATGGCTTGAGATAATTTTTCATTTTCATTGGATACCAAAGCCTGAAAGAAATATTGATGGGTTGAACTTTAATAGAATTTTTATGATATTTGATAATATTCTTATGTGATATTAGTAGTAAATATCATGGATCTATTTTCAGCACGAAGTGATGTTGATCAGAGCATGGTAAAATTGCTACTTTTTATTGTATACAATATTGGTAAATCAGTAATTAAACTAATTGGAACTGTGGGTTCATTTTAGGGAGTTCTGAGTTAAGCCATTCTGTCTTGTAGTGGATGGATGGATAGAGATGCCCAGGTAATACCCCAGGGCCAGTGTGAGCTCTGCAGAAAGGCCCTTAGAAGGGAAATTCCTATGGAGAATTAATCCTTGGGTACTGCTTGTTGGGATGTTCTTTTCTGCCCACTTTTGAACTCTCAAACTCTCCAGAAGCATGCTAAAGTAAATTAACAAGGTGATGTTCAGGTGGGTGCTGTTCTCCTCTCTGAGCTCCTATCACCCAGCTGAAATGGTGCTGTGTGGACAGGAGCTGTGCTCACTAAAATGGGATCTGGAAGCATTACAAAGTTCAGCAGTGAGGCATATGTTTCGGGGTGGGAACTGAGATTTTCCTCTTTGAAAGATTTCCTTGAAGCTGGGATCCCAGTGGCATCCAGGTTTTCCTGGAAAGGAGAGTGCCAGGCTGCTGCAGGGGGTGGTGCTCAGTTTGGGCTCTGGCAGAGGAGGAGGAGGGCAGGAGACTGGAGGTGTGTGTCTGTCCCAGGAGAGGGGGAGTGCCTGGAATGCTGCAGGACCACACTGAGCAGGGCTGGGGCTCCTCCTGACCATCCCACCTACTCACAGGAGGTACAATATAGACTTGGGTTCCACATTTGGAGTGTTTTGCCATAACACTTTGTCCTTCTCTTCCATCTTTGCTGGCCACAGATCTACAGCAGAGCCACAGCTGCCTCTGAGATGAGAAAGAGACATTTTAATTTCTTCTTGTTAGGTGCTAATTCCTGTTTGCCTGTTGTTCCTTCCTTTAGTCACATTGTATGCCTTCTGATTGACTGAGCTCTGAATTAACTGTTCCTACTCCTGCATGCCTTCATTTTCCCTCGTGCACGTGACATCAGCTCCTTCTTTCCCTTCCCCTCAATGTTCCTGTCACCTCCTGGAGTTAATAGAATTAAATTCTAATACTAACATTAAATTTGCAATTTTGGGGACTTGAAACATCCCCTGCTCTGCATGAAGGAGTAGTCACTGTTGGTAAAGTTTGAATGTGGTATATTTTTAACAGAATTGACAGGTTTGAAATCTCCTGCACTTGAGAGGTGCTTTCCATCCCCAGGAGTGCTTCTGTTGTAAGGGTTTCACTCTGGGATGTCCATATGCTCTTTTTTTCTACAGTGCTTACAGTGCTAGTTACACATCTCAGGATGCAAGGACAACAAATTTTAAAAGAAAATTTAAAAGAAAATTTTAAAAGAAAGCCTTGGGAAACAAATACAATAAGTGACATGGTTCCACTGCTATGACCTTTGTGAGAACAAACACATCAGCCACTTGCAGGAAATATCCTGGCAGATCTGAGGTGGAAACAAGGGTCTGACAGGAGAGGATTCAGGGGCACAACCTGGGTCAAACAAGAAGCAATGCAGCTATGGGGGAATGAGTCTGTGTTTTACATCTTTTTCTCTCTGGCACCAGGTATGGGAGTTGTCTCTTCTCTCCAAGTTCCCAGGCAATTATATTTTGAAAGAAATTGAACATAATGTGCAGGTGCTTAAATATTTGACATGGCACTTCCCATTCTGCCTCAGCAGGTACTTATTGTTCTTTTGGCCCTGTTCTGATGAGCATGTGATGCCTTTAAAGTACTGTGGTAAGCAGGAATCCTGGCTGTAAAACATTCCTGGTGTTGGGGTGTCATTTCTGAGTCGCTGGTTTGATGCACAGAAACATATGGCTGGTTACAGGAGGGGACTGAACGGGTACAAATGACAGTGTGACACTCTGGCCAGTACTGGCATCACAGAAGAGAGGAGGGCAAAAGCTGATATATATTTTAATTACAGTATTTGAATTGCTAATATTAATCACTGTTGGAAAGGCAGTTTATTTCAGGGGGTGCATGCATGAACAGCTCTGGTACTAGATATACAAACACATGGATCTAACCAGCCAGGTCCCAGCTAAACATTTGTGCTTCCTTTCCCAGACCTGCAAAGCTTCCCATCTCTCTTCCTACAGCACAGATAAATGGAGCAGATTAATTGCAGAAATAAATAATTAGCAGCATTTGCCATAAGCCGGAAGTATTTGGATGGCCACTAGAAATGAAACCGAGATGTTCTGGATTATTTTGTCACTTCAAAGCTTGATTAGGAGGCCTGAGTATCTTTCAAAGGTGTATGTTTAATTTCTGATGGAACTTTGGGGATGGATACTGAGGTTAAGAGAGCATTATCCTAGAGATTAGGGTCCTAGAGTCAGACTGAAAATCAGAGTTCTTTCCCAGAGTGGATGACTTGCCCATGGACTTTCCACCATTATGACTGATTATATTAATATAGAATCTCTTTTTTATTATATTAATCTTTTAATAATATTTTTGATTATATTAATGTAATCTCTTTTCCCAGGTAATTTCTGATCTAGGTGCTCCAGCCTTTCAGGGTTGGACAAGCACTGACACTGTAAGATGCTACTTCTACCTATTCCAAGTCCTTCCCAAAAAGTCTAGAAAGGTCCTTTGCAACCTATAACACCTTTCTTTTATTTTGCAGGCAACTAAAAGGAAACCAGGAAAAATCTTTTTGAGGAAAGAAGAATGATGTGGTTTTGGTGTTGTTTTGGTTTGGTTTTGTTTGGTTGGTTTTTTTTTTTTCCCTAAACAAGAGTTTCACGTTTCATGAAGGTGAATTATATAGTAAAGATGAATTAAGTAGCATAGAGATCTGTAATTAACTTTATCATATGCTTTTGATCTAGCAGGTCTTCAGAAGGAAACATTATTTAATTTACATTCATATTATCTCTTTCTCCTCTTAAAAAAAAAAGGAAAAAAAAGCCTGATTTTCACAGTCTTTAGAAATGTGAAGACAATGTTATTGTGCTCCTCTGTTCTACCCTGCTGCTTTCAATTCCTATTTAATAAGACACAGGACACCTCTCATAAATTCTGTGCCATCACTGTAGTGTTGTTTGATGATACATTGCAGGTTGAGTTGGGATTGGCATGAAAGGATAGTGAGGGCTCAGGAGGGATTTTATTTTTGCCTATTTTTTCCCATACATGTTCTGCAGCTCTTGCTGTCAGAATCTATGGAGAGCTCTTTGTAGGAAGTTTGAACAGGGGGTGCTCTGCCTGCTGGTCATGGCCCTTCTGCAGCTGCTGCTCCTCCCTGTCCCTCCTCACCTGGAATCAGCTCCCAGTGCCCTCCCTGAGCTGCAGAACTCATTGTTCTGGCAGCACCCCTCTGGAGGGGCACAAATCTCAACAAAAGATCCCTTTCTGGAGCAGAGCAGGCCTGGACAGCTGTCCTGTCCCTTTTCCTGTTGCACCGAGGGTGAGGCTTTCCCATGGGATCCCACTTGGAGCTGGCAGAGGTTTGGAAGTTCATTTCCAACTTCTGACATTTGGAGTTGCTCTCTCAATTTCCCTTCTGGTATTTATAGATACACTGGACACTGGCATTCTGGTGGCTGTCTACCTGAAAAGCAATACATTTACTCTCTTATTGCTTTTCTTTCCACACAATAATGAGGATCTCAACTTCAAGAATTACCCTGGACATGAAATGTGATTTAGACACCTCAAACCTTATTTTGTTGCAATACTAACTTCCATGGATTTTTAAGTTTTTTAATATATATATATAAATTAATACTTAAATGCATATGTAACCTATATTTTATAGGATCCCATATTGTAAAATGCATTTATTACCCCCTAAAAACTCACTCAAAGTTATATTGTTCATCTCTAGTATAACTCTTGCTGTCTCTTCTTGCCCATCTTGTTATTTCTGTGCTTTTCATCCCTTTTTCTTCGTAGTCTATACTCCTTCCACATGAGCAAATTTCATCTCTTTTTCTTCCTTTTTATATGCTAGTTCTTTCTTCAAGTTGCTATCTTCTTGCAGTGCAGTACAGAATAATCAAACCAGCAAACTTTGTCCTTTTTGAAGCAGGGGTGTTTGAACATTTGAAAACCCACAAAAGAAAGGCAGATCAGTAGTTCTGGCATTCTTCAAAATTGCTCTTTCATTTGAGAGGAATAGAGAAGCTCTGGGTGGGCAAACTGAAAGTTATGGCATGTGTTTAATGAGGCTGGGGAAGGAGGCAGGAGATGGATTGGTAATGATTCGATGTGGTGAATGCAGATGTGCCCACTTAAAGGAGAAAAATGTGCTTGAAGTGTAATCTTACATTTGATAATCAGGTGACAATTCAGATGTACCCAGGGCTTCTCAGCAGCCCAGAGCTCTGAGATCTGCTCCCTGGAGATGAAATTCCAGCAGGCACCGCCCTTGGCCGGGTGAGTTGCACAACCCTGGGTGTGCCTGCTGAAGTTTGGGATTCCCTCTCGTGTCCCGCAGCTCCCGGAGCGGTGCCGCTTTTTTTTCCCGCGCTGGGATCCAGGGATGCCATCAGAGTCAGCTGGCAGCATCCCTGGCACGGCTCCCAGGGGATGCTGAGCCAAAACCAAGCCCCAGGGGCTGTGCTGTGCTGCAGGGGGTTTGGAGGGGCTGGGCCGTAGTGAGCACTGGCCAGCCGGGTGCTGAGTTTGTTAGCACAGCCTCAGGAGCGTGGCACGGCTACTGAGACATAAATGGTGCTAAATTAACAAAGAAGAGGCTGAGAAACTGAAATACCCAGACCGCAAGAACTAGATAACAGAGTGTGGTTACACTCAGTTCAGTCAAAGAAAGAACAGAGATAAAGGTTTGGGAAAACTTAGAATTCTAGACTGCTGTTATGTCTTCTTGTAGCCGTTGTTTATAATAGCTAGCTGCTGTTTGTGACAGTTTGTCCTTCTGGGAGTGATATTCCCTATTCCCCAATGAGGTGAGAGGTGTTCTTTTGTAGTTCTTTTGTATCCAATCATAATTCACCTTTGCGAAGCATGTTATAAAAGGCGCGCAGTTTGTAATGCAGCTCTCTCTTTTCGCCCTGATACCTTCTGAGAGCTGGAGCCTTACTTCTCATGCCTGGCTCAACAGCGACAACAGTTTATGAAACACCTGGAGTGTAACCAGCCACACACTCTGGTTGTGCAGAAATTATGCACAACCATTGATCGTGCACAATGATTGTGCAATCGTCCTGGTGCAGGCAGAAATGAGCGAACAAGACAAAGGCACCAATCAAGAAGTGTGTGCTTAGCAGTTTGTAGAGCCTATAAAAATATGTGTGATGTAAACAATAAACGGCTTCTGCTTAATCACACGGACTGCTCGTACAGGAGTCCTGGACTCCCCGCAGTCGTACCGGCATTCACAAAAGAGCTGAAGTGAATAGATCCATCCGTTCCACACTGCAGCTTTTGCTTAAGCCTCGCTCCTTCTCGAGGCTCTTTAGCATGTGTAATGGGATTGTTTGCACAGAATCACAGAATGACCAGGTTGGAAGAGACCTTTAAGATCATTGAGTCCAGCCCAGCCCAAACACCTCAACTAAACCCTGGCACCCAGTGCCACATCCAGGCTTTGTTAAACACATGCAGGGATGGTGACTCCACCACTTCCCNTGTGCCCTCACCAGTGCCCAGTACGAAAGGAGCTTTCCTGGGAAAGCTCTCCCGTATCCCGTGTCATGGGCTGCGTTCCTCGTTCTGATCGTGCGTTCCCGATGGCCGAGAATTGCCCTCCAAACCAGACGTGCCTACCTCGGGAAGCTGCCCGTGCCCTTGTGCGCCGGGAATCCTCTGCAGGAGTCGTTTGGGGGATTTATAATGCCGGGAGCACCTCCCTGCACAACCTCACGGCTCTTAATAGCTGTTCCTTTTCCTTACAAAGCGGTCTCTCCCCAGACACGCTTTTGCCCCGGGGCAATTAGTTAACAAAGTAGTCGTTAGCTATTGATAATGATCAATTTGTCAGGGATTATTGCGCAATAACGCCATATTCTCTGTTAATTAGATAAACCCGTGTTAATTGGAAGTACTCTTAAAAGCACTTTCTTGGAGGGCTGTCTTAAGCCAAACGGAGCAGCACCCTTGCAAAAGTAGAGTAAATTATCTGAGAAAATGAGATATGTATTTGTTATAATGATACTTTTAGAAATGTTCACTATTTGACAGGTTTATAATTTTCAAGCATAGCTGCTCATAAGGGAAAGCAATTAATCTAGTCGCTGTTTTTCCAGAAAGCAGGGTCCTTACTGGTCCTTTCTGACACCTTTCCTAGAATAAAGGAAAGAAGCAGCATGCACACACAGACATAAAACGGTATATGCCTCAAAACTGCCCATATTTGGGACAAGACTTCAGTGTGCATGTTCATGAAAAATCTCTTTTTGGTTCTTTTTTTGGCCAGTTTATGATGCATCACAGAATTGATGCATAATCTCTTCAGAGAGATGTGTATAGTTGTGGATTATTAAGAACTGAAACGGTTATATCCATATAATTTTTTGGTTTAATTATAAAACTCTGTTTTTGTTTCTCATCTATTGCTTAGTTTCAAGTGTGCAATACAAATTTCTGTCTTCTGAAGATGTGATTCTGCAGTAACTCAGCACGTGGCACTCTCAGCACACCCTGTTGGAATATGGTCATGGAAATCATGACCTTAGAAAAATACTAAATGACTAAAACCCCGAGAAAATCACTGCACCTTGGTTAGGTGGGAAGGGCTGGGATTCAGTGTGCCTACATGAAATCCTTCCTGGGCTCCATTCCGTTTTAGCATTATTATGTCACAAAATATGCAGAGTTTTAGGCTATTTCCTGCAGTATTTGCCATCAGGTAAAGTATGGGGTTGAGTGGATATTTTATGATAAGTGTGAAAAATTATTTCAGTGTAACATTGCGGTTGAGTTGTGGCCGTTTGATGAACTTAAGCAAGAGCTCTTGTTGGCCATTTCAGAGTGGAATTCATTCTTTCAGCAGCAAACAGAAGGTGAGAAAAAGCTATCACATTAACATTTTAACAAGGTGAAACCCCAAGTGCCCCCCATTGATGGATGGGATCCTGGCGTTTTTTAACGCCCCAGTGAGGATGACAAGTCTGAGCAGCAGGTGAGATCTCCTGGCCCTGGGACAGCATCTTCAGAGGGCTGGGCTGGGACTCCCTCCATCCATGTTGAGTTCTTTTAATCCTCCTGGAGAGGGGAAAAGGAGGGGTGAACATGGGCACAGCTCTGACACCTGACTGCACCACGGCGATAAGGCAAACCCTTAGGTTTGCTTAATTTCATCCTAAGAATTTCATCCTCATCTCAAAGCTGGAACTTTAGTTCCACAGGTCCCCAGATCCTCACAGATTCCCCATTTATTCCTGCATTTAATGCTGCTACTTCTAAATTTCAGGTCAGAAAGTGAGAATAAAGGGGGGGATTGTATTGAGTTGTTTTGGATAAAACCTTAAGGTGCTGTGAGGTTTAGGTATAAAACATGGATTCTTTATAGCTCCCTGTCTTTGTCAGAATGTTTTCCATTGTGTTTGTGACTTGTCAATGCCTGAAGTATTGATTTCCTGCCAGTGGGAACTGGATTCTCAGCGAGCCTTTTTGTCCTTGTCTTCAGCACCCTTTGGTAGTCACTCAGGATTGTTTGTTCCGTTTGGTTTTACAAACCATAAAATAGCACTTTATGTGTGACTTCCTCATTGTAAATGTAGCAGCTTTCCATTCTTTTTTGACTCTGATACTTAGGTTTTAAAGTGGTAATTTTAGGAAAAAAGGCTATGTAAACAGAAGGTGAAGTGATATACCAGAGAATTGTAAAATTGGTTTCCTCTGGTGTTTTGTTCCACAGTACTGGCTCATGAACTTACTTCAAGGCACATATTGGAAAAAGTCATGTAGTGCTCACCTGCTGCACAATTAAAAATGATTTCCCTTTATGCATGAGCTGTACCAGGTTATATGTAGTGGTCAAGAAAAAGCAGTTAAAAATAGAGTATAGTAGTTTGATTACACATTTGTTTTAAATGATTAGTGTTTTATTGGGTTTGAAAAATGCAGATGGCAATAATAGTAGTAATAGTAATAATAATAATAAATAATTCTCCCTTTCTTGATTTGAAATGGGTATGCCATGTTTGAGGATGTGTATTAAGCAAGACTTTTCTCTTGCTTGTTAAATGATTGTGGGAACTTGCCCATGTTTGCAGATCATTGTTTGTTGGTTTGGTGTAATAAAGAGCAGATTTCAGGCCATGATCTAGTAGAGGTTTTTCTGTAGATTCCTTTGCTGTATTTCAGCATACATGTATTACACAGTAGTCTTGTGTGCACTCTGAGCTGCCTGACCCTGTCAGTGTGACATCTCTGACACCTGGCTGTGCCTAAATCCACTGTTGTTACCTCTGGCACCGTTTCCAGCCTGGCTCTCAGTGTACTCTGAGCTTGGATTCATCATCACTCAGCTCTGCTTTTCTAAAGACAACGGGGCTGTGAAATCTCTGTGCTCATCCCTGTGTTTTGGGCTTTGGGTGGGTGATGCCCGTGATCCTCACTCGGCACTCAGGTGTGCCACGTGCTTTGTCACAGAACGTGGGGCTGGTGCCAGAGGTGCCTTTCCTTGGGAACCTCCCTGCCCCTTTTGCATCCATGGTGCAGAACAGCTGATGGTAATCACTATAAACATTAATTATGAGCTGATGGGCAAGGGCATAACCAAAGCAGAGATGAAGTAGAACAGCAATCCAACATAAAGACCTTTAAACCAGCTGATAAATCTCTGCCTTTGATTAATATGGGCAAATATAATAGGAGAACTTTATTGTCATTGGCTCTAATTGTCCAGTTCTGTGCCCAGTAAGTGTTAAAATGCGATAGCTGGACAAAAAAAATCAGACAAACAAAAGTCTGCACTGAATTAACGGTTCAGTAAAATGCCTAAGTAACATATGTCTCAACCTGGCTAGAGTCCTAAAACAGGAGTAAAAGACTTTAATTACATGATTGATGGGCGCTTCAGGAGAGAGCTCAGAATGCACAGTGACTGCAAGGTCACAGGAGCTGTCTGGGAAGGGGAAAGGGAGCTTGGGGAGGAGGGGACAGGGAGGGCCACCTGCCCCAGAGGCAGCAGCAGCCCACAGCAGCCCTGTCTCACTGGGGCTGTTACCACCAGGAAGATTTAAGAGCTTCGTGCTTGGCTGTCTCACAAAAATTATGCAAAATATCCAGCTGCTTCCTTCCTGCAGTGTTCAGGAACTATAAAACTTTGGGATTTTTGCCTAGTAAACAACAGAAAAGAGCTTGTTTTGAAGCAGTAAAAACCTTACACTGGTGATTGTGGCTGGTGCTGGCACTAAATTTCCCAAGGCACTTTGTGATAATTAGAAGTATCCACAGTGTTAAGCATTTTTGTTGAATGATTCTTGGCAAAGTGGGTGCCAGTTTTTCTGTGAGAGGGGTCCCTTATGTATGTGTGACTGCACATTTCAGTTTAGACATCACTGCCACATCTTCTGAGGTAATGAAGGAGAAACTGAGTGTGGCCAAATCCTGGTCAGGTTCTCCTGAAGTGCCTGTGAACTAGAATTTTGTCTGTGATTCTCTAAGAATTGGGTTCCATTATTATCATCATCATCATCATCTGTTTTTTCAGCTGTGGTGGGGTAGCATTTTTGTTCTCACATAGGCAGAGGATGTTTTTTCAATAAGCTATTTAGTCAATTGTGACATTATTTTGAATATTACTTTCTATTTCCAGTAAGGTATTGATAGCCAAGCCTTTCTTTATGTGCTACTTAAATTTTTATATCTCAAACTTTTTATGCCCATCAAGCCCTTTCTAGACATTGAGTTTTCTCCTCTGACAGCCTTGGTGGTGCCACCAAGAAATAAATACTATGCCTTTCAAAGTATTTTCTGTCTGCATCATGTGGCAGGTCATTGGGTATTGGCTGATAAGGAAAAAGTGAAATGGTCTGAGGTAAATTCACAGAATCTAGGTTAAATAATGATTACTGTCCCAGTTTCAATTGTGTCCCAGATTTGAACATTATTCTCTATAGTCAATTCAGATAAATTAATGGTGAATCTGTTTCATAGCTGATTATTAGTTTCCCTTGAGATGATACTTGATTAAATTTTTTTTATCTTCTATCATTTCATGTATTTCTGACTTTGTTTTCAGATTTCTCTCTCTTTTTTTTTAATGGTTATGGGCAAAAAAAAAAAAGTGAAAATGTCACTTTGCTTAGAGAATAATTTTTGAGTAATTTGAAATATTTTTACATTCATGGCAGTATAGCACAGCTTAGTAAGTAAAACTGGGAAATTGGAAATGTTGCTCGCCGGGTCACCATTTCAAAAACACCTGGATGCAAGAGCAGTGTGTTTCCCAGGATGGTCATCACTTCTATTCTCAAGTAAAGGCTGAGGAGCCAGGCTCCCACTCAGCAGGGTTTGCCTGGCTCTGGCACTGCCAGGGCAGGGTCTGTCTGTCCCACATCATTTGCAGGAGTCTCAGAGCTTGCAGAAATAATGTTGTGCCAAAGAAAAGCACCCCTGCCCTGGCAAACATGGCATCAATTCCAGTCCCTGTCTCTGTGTCAAGTGTAATGCATTGAGTTGGGATAACCTGAACTAATACTTTCATTTTAATGAGACAGGTGGGTAGAAATTTCCCAGAAAGGCATTTAAGGTTAAGGTCATAAATGTGCTTGGAATCACTGTGGTGTTGGATGTTTGTAGTGTACTACATCACAATTAGATAAAGCAACAATAACCTGAATAACTGGGGCTGTGGTGAAAGGGAGAAGTGAAAAGAAGCAGAGGAGCTGTGTGAGGTTAAAAAGTGTTTGTGTTCTGAGCAAGAAGTGGAAATGTCATGAATCCTGAAAGCTGCTGAGGGCACAGGAGCTGTAGAAGGCTTTAACCCTGTGGTTCCCCCAAACAAGTGGAATGACAACACTGGGCACCCAGCCTTGGTTACAGTCCCTGAGCACTCCATGATCACTGCCCAAGGGAAATAAATCTTCCTGCTGTCCACAGCAAGAGTTCAGGAAGCCCAGAGGCTCCAGCTTTGTCAAAGAGATCTGTTTCAATGTGGTTGGTGTGATTTAGGAATCACAGGGGTTTAGGAATTTAGGAAATGTGATAACATTTTCCTTTGTTATGTTTAGAAAAAATAGGATTTGGGTGTTAATCATGTTCAGGGCAATGTGGCAACTACAGACAGAAGAAGTAAGAGCAAATGAAGGAAGGGAAAAGGTGGAAAGTGTTGCAATGGTCTTTTCATTAGTGCATAGGCAGGGAAGGTACTTAAGGAGTTGCTGCTTTCCTAATGTACTTTCCACAGCTCCATATAGCCTTTAAAATTATTCTGTGCACAAAACTTGGACAAACAGCTGGAAATACAGAGGTAACTGTATCCAGTATTACTGTTGCTGCCTGACAGTGAATCAGGACTCTTTGACTCCGGTATCAGAAGGTTTGATATGATTTATTAAAGTGACTCCATTGATCAGAAGGAATTTGGGCTATCTGTGCCCAGGTAAGGAGCTTAGATGCTTTCTTCTTCATGCTCAGTATAAGAATGCCAGAATGCTTAGAGTTCAGTGATAACAATTGTCCACATCATTGGCTAAGAGAGAAGGATCCACATCCCCCATGTGGGAGACAGGGCAGCCAAACACCACCTGTCCTTGAGACACACAGCTCAGAGAAATGTTTATCAAATTCTGTGCTGAGAAGTGAACTTTCTCCTGGGAATAAAACCTCAGGAGGTTTGCACCCAAGAAACTCATAAAATATCAAGAGTACACAGTATCACAGGAAGCACTGCAGTTACCCCATGCCCTGTGCCTACAGCATCCTGGTTCATTTATCAATGACTCTTGGCTCCTGTTCCTGTCTCTGAGGGGTCTCAAAATCCACTTATTTAAGATTCACTAAGATTTTGTGTTTTATACTAGTGACAGTAAAGGTCTATCATAATCAGTAGGCTGATGTCCTAATGAAATTAATTGCAGATACATTTGTAAGCAACAAATAGTCTGGTAAAATCAGCTTTGCTTTGGAAGATGGACACTAATCAGTGCAGTGTTTCGGAAAGAACCAATACGTTTGGAATACTGGAACTATAAAAGAAAAAGTACTTTGAGTGCATTGAACAAAAGAACTCCTTTTCCAACATCTTGGTGTTGATCTTTCTGTCTTTGCTGTAGTAAATAGCATTTATGTGGCCTTTTAGCTTGTTATCTTGTTATTAGGAAAAATACTTCATGTACAGATGAAATCTTACCCCAAACATAACTGACATTCAAACCTGATATAAAGCTGAATCACACAAACAACAGCACTTATGTACAAAGTAGGTAATTTTTAAATTTTAGTTCTCACGGAGAGTACAAATTCAGGTGCATTGTACTGCAGACAGTTTGGTGTGGAGGAATCTGCACTGAAAGCATGGTGAGTCCTTCCACTGTAAGAGTCATTAAATAAAAGACAAGATGGTGGAACCAAAGGAAGGCACTGAGGTGACAGTGACCTGCTCTGCTAAATCAGAATAACTGCTTTAAGGTCCAACACTGCAGGAGCTAACCTTGAAAGTGCTGAAAATCTCAAGTTTGTAACATTAGCAGAGTAGAAATGAAAAAGCTATGAACAACTGTTAGGACAAGCTGATGCATGGCTTCATTGTGATAAATTAAAAAGTGTCTCCAGCAATCTGCATGTGGAATCCTGGGCACTGCTAAACTGACTTAATAAACAACAGCCACTGCCACAGATCTGAGCACTGCTTGCAAAATGCCCAGAGGAGGGAGATAACACAGGGTCACAACGTGTTGTGCTGAGACTTCTGGCTTTGTTGGTTTTTGTCCCACTGGTCTTGGGCAGGACCTTTTCAGATGCACCCTCTGATGACTGATACATTCATGGCAGCATCATTTTCCCTTTTATTGATTCTGATTATCTCAATTGCCAGTTAAGATATGATTTTATATGTCTCTATTCAGAACAATATTGTGCCTAAACTAAGCTGCAGATTGTGAGATGATGCACTTGCATTGATAGGAAGGAACCATTGTTAATTAACACAAAGTGGAGCTTTCATCTGGATCTGTTAGCTCTACCTAAAACTATTAAAAATGTGTATTTTTTGGTGTTAAGGTTTCAGATACCTCAGTTGCTGTATTTATGTTTGCTGAAGGTGTGGTGGAGGAAAGGGGAAAATATAGCTTTTGGCTTAATAAATATTTTACTGTACATCTTTTTATCTCCTCTTTGTGGCAAATAATAGTAAAATTCAAAACATCAACAAAAAGCAAACAAACAACACCCAGCCCCCCAAATTAGAACCAGTGGCACAGTTGAGATTTCTCTGGTGAAGCTGCCTTATTATTTTTACCTGAAAGATGAACTTTCCTCAGAGAGTTTTGGAGCAGGGGAGGAGGAAATGAATCACATTTGCCTCGTTGTTTCCTTCCTGGACAAACAGGAATGCATCCCCCAAGTCCCAAAACTTTGGGGCACCCGAAGTTCTGAAGCTCTGACAGACACAGACATGGCCATGACCAGATGTGGTAGCCAAGGATGAGGCTGGGCAGTGCTGCAGCAGTGATCATTAATGACATTATAATTATCATTAATGAACGTGCAAAGGCTGCACCCATGCCTGATGCAGTGAGGTGACTGAAATAATGCTGTTGCACCTCACAGCTTAGGATTTCCTGCTGTTATTTGATTGGATTGTCTTCTCCTTGGATAATAATGTGGGGAGGATGGGGATTGACTGAATGTGGCAGAAAGCTGTCTTAATTTTTGCAGTTCTGTGATGGTAAGAAAGAAGTGATTGTGTTGTTCACAAGGAATACTTTTGGAATTCTGTCTGGCACAGCAGAGTTTTCATAGGTGGCAGTAGCAGTAGCTGTTGGTCTAATGGGTAGTCATTATGAGGAGAAATTAAGTTGTTCTTTGCAGTAAAATTATCCAAGGGGAAATTGCAGTACCAAAGCTGTTGCTTGGAGTTATTTGCCTTTCCACTGATTGGGTTTCATTACACTCTTTCATGATGCTGAACTTGAAATTTTATTACTGACTTGTTTTCACTAATAGCCAGCTCTGCTGCTGATGTTACATTACATTTTTCTGAGGACATGACCCTCAACTCTTTTGAAAGTTTCTTTATCTCATTTTCCCACAAACTTTAAAAAATTTCTTTTAAGCCATTTAATATATTTTTATCAAAATACTACATGGTACTGCAGCAGTTTTGTTTGAGTCATGTTTTCAGCCCTCTGCTCTCCCTGCACAGCTTGTGGAGCACTGGGACAGCATTGGCATTTGGTACATCCCAGTTACATCACTTTAATATTCTCTCTGCTTCCTTTTCCTCCTTGAATCTGTCCTCCCCTTATGTTGTTGTTGTCCTCCCCTTTGTTTCATCTGTTATTTATGTTTCATCCTATTGTATATTTCACTTTGCAGCAAAATTATCATTTTGTCTGAAGGCTTTATGATGGTTTTTGCAATGCATTCCCTGTAGAGATTCTTCAGTATCAGATTCTTCACTTTGCTTCTACCTTTTAGGCAGACAATAACAATCAAAAATCCATCTGGGAAAGTTGGGAATAAACTCCTGATAGATGTGGTTCCTAATGGCTACTGGTGAAGTACATCTGTGCTTTACCCCAGCCATCCTTGCTGGATGCTGAAGAGCAGAGAGCACATGGGTCTCTTGGTTGTTACAGCATTTCCTTGTGGCAGTGAATGTTCAGGCCAGTTTGGAGACTTCACAGGAGACAAATGCCAACACAGTTCCCTTTAAAACACTTTTCCAGGATTGTATCCAGTCTAGGGCACATCCCAGCAGTTGTTTCAGATGTTCTTAGGCCAGAAGTGCTTGCTGATGCCTTTGGAATGCAGCAGGGCTGTGGAAGGGGCTGTGTTCATCATGGCTCTCAAATTAGGCTGTATGATAATATTCCCTTCAGAAACACAACTGATAAAGAGAACTGTTCTCCTTCACAGGAAACAAGGTGTGGTCTGTCTTGAGCTGCAGAGGAGTCACTGTCCTTGAGGGGCTCTCACTGCTCCTGATCTTGTGGTTTGTTTAAAGGTAATGCTCAGAGCACCAGGCTGGCGAATGAACTGTGGTGAAATTATAGAAGAGAGCATGTGAAAAGAAACTTAGCATGGACACTGGATTGGAGGCTTAGTTTACCTCATCAAGGTGCTTACAATTGGTGGGATAAGTGCCAGATGCTTTGAGCTCTGTAGTGATACAATAATATTTTAGACCAGTATGTGGAACAACTGAAAACCGAGCCAGGTCAGGTCATACATAAAAATATGTTGGCTCGTGGATTTGCTTCTATCCACACAGGCATTTGGTTAAAAAGACTGCAACCACTGCTTAGGATTTGTGGCTACCAAAAGGAGAGCTACTTGTGCAGCAGTAAATGTAAAATACTCCAGTGGGGGGCAGGGACTCCCCTGGACATCCCCAGAACCTCCCAGGACACAGTGGGGAGCAGCTTGCTCCAGGCTGGAGGCTGACCCTGCTGTGAGCAGGATGTGGAGCCCTCAGGATGTTCCCTCCCACCTCAGTCAGGGATTCAAACATGAATTCCCCAGCCGCACAATTGGAGGTGCTGTGGCATTCCAGTGTGGCTGACTGCACACAACAAACACTGTCCTTCCACATGATCCAACCCTCAAGGGCTGTTCTTCTGTTCTTTCTCTTCTTTTTTTTTTTTTTGGTAACTTGTTTAACAGGTTTTCTATTCCTTCTCAGCTGTTCCAATGTATTTAAGGAAAATCAAATCCCTGCAGTCAATTTTAATTCCATAATGTATTTAGAATAAGTACTATAAGATTCAATTGTCTTCAATAACAATATTTGTTTTGTTAGACCTTCAAGTAATTTTTTTTTTTCCTTTCTACTCTTTTTTTTCTTTTATTTTGTAGTAGTTGGCTTTAGGAAATGTTTCATTGTATTATTTAGAGAATGACCTTCAGTACTGATAACATTTTGTTGTAGTGCACTTTTATTTCGTGCACTGTTTAAATAATGAATTGTAAATCAACACAATTAAATGAGATATGACTGCATAGATTTCTGTATAAATTGGGAAACTTCACCACCTGCTCTGCAAGGACAACCTTTACCAAATGGTGGATATTTTTCTGTTTCAGAAAACCTTTCCAGAGGAATTCCAAATCTCTCACGTCCCAGATCATTAAGCTATGTGAGCAAATAGTCCTTGTACTGCAGAGCAGTTGAGTAGCACAAAAATGTTTTTTTGTGCTAACTTTTTCTAAGCCACTGCTTTGAAAATGTTTGAAGGAACAAAATACAGGAGAAATTCTAGACAGAACAATTTGAGGTTCAAAAGACATAGAAAAGCGTTTAAAAAAAGGTACTGTTTTTTCTTTTTTTGTGTCTATAACATGAATTTATATGAAATTCAGACAGTATTAATATTAAATACCTTCAGATATTTATTAAATTTGAAAAGCAGTTTAGTTTTTTTTTTCTTTAGAAGTATGAGAACATTTTTTTAATTTAGATTTAACTAAAATTATCTGTCATATGCAGATGATTATGCAATATCTGCCAGCATCCTACCCTAAGACAGTTTTACCAGATGGTCAAGCATGTTTCATGTGGCACTTATTTAAATGCAACTATATCTAATTTTTCCTGTAATTATTAACATCATCTTGCATCTAAGGACTTGATCTGCATTGAATTAACTACTTCTAGACTATTACTGCCACATTTTGTAGTGAAAAGATGGTATTTCAACCTTTATAGTTGGCAGGACATGTATTTTGCTTTAATATCTAAGTGATCTATATTATCATGTTGAAAATTTATAGTAGGAATAACAAATATTTTATCCAGTGCTGATTATGCAGTTGTATAAAGAAAATAGGGCTTGTTATTTAATTTCTGTGTCTCCAAGCAAAATGAGACTGTGGCACTGAGACTTACTAAACTGATTCTGGGTATTGAAGCAGCAATTTGAGGTACATATGACAAATACAGACAAAGCCTCTTAAAGATGCATTTGCTTGAATAAAACCCCAAAATAAGGACTTAGGTAGGCTTGCACTCACATCAGTGATGGAAGATGATAATCAAACAAAATCTTCACTAGGGGATGGACAATTCCATAGTTTTATGATATGATTCCTATTCCGCATGTACATGGGTACTGTGCTGTTCCCCCTAGCCCTTTGCTCTTTAAATTTTTGGTTGCTGTAATTTCCCTGGGATCCTCCTTTAGAATATTCTGGGGTTTGAGCTGATTCCTCTGCTGTGCTCTTCTGTAGACATCCTGGTAAAAGGTTTGATCTCTGCAGTAAAACCCAGTTTAACATGTAGCTAAAACCCAGTACCATGGGTAGATAAAGCCCAGGACCATGGGTAGTTAATTCAGCCATGGGGTGCCCGACGTGCAATTTGGGCTTTTAAGGTTTATTTCTGAGCTTCAGGCTGCGATTTTGCCATGGGTAGCATAGTTGGTAGTTTCTCATTTTTTATTGGGCATAAAAAGTAATAATATGGGACTGTTATTAGCTACAGAATAAAGCACTGTTAGCACTCACTTTTTATGTTAAATCCAAGTACTGTATTGATTTTGCAGTAGGAAGACATGCAAGTCAGAAAAGCAGTAAACAATGAGCCACCAACAAAACATCGGTGCAGGGTGTGAAAGAGAACTGCAGAGTTCCAGTCAGGAATAACAGAGGGAAGGATATAAAAGAAGACAGTAGAAAGAGAAAGCAAGAATAAATATAACTAAAATAATATTGAAAGCACATTCAGCCACTGAGAGGATTTTTACTGCACTCACTGTTTGCTATGGGGCATCGCCTTTTGTATTTCAGTACCAGGTTTTTTGAAGGCTTGGCCTGTATTTTTAGGATGCTTCCAACAAAAGTAATAAATGCACCCCTGAATCTGCTTGCAGCTCTTGTTAATGGCCATAATTGACAGCAGTTCCAGTCTAACACCCTGCTCTGCACAAAAGGAACTGACCCTGTAACCACCAACACTAAACTGATCAGCAAAGCTCATGCAGCAGCAAGGGGAGAAAAGTTTAAATTGTCAGAGATGAAGTGCAGCCCAACCTGTCCATGTAGCACATAAACTGTGCCTCAGGATCTACTCTTTAGTAGCACTAAATTTATATTAAAAAAATAAAATCTAAGTGACAGAAAAATAACATTTTCAGCACGGTTCTTGTGGCCAACAGGACTTGTGAAAGATGTTTTAGCTGTGTAATTTATTCCTGGATAATTGTATTGACACCCATGGGGGAGCAAATGCTTTGGGAACAGCTCTGACTCTTGTGTAAGCACAATATTTGGATGTCCAGGTTTAAACATAGATATTTGTGATTCTATTTGTTACTTTAATAAGAAAAAGTAATGCTATTATGAGCTATTAGTTATGGACTGTATTATCTCTTATTTTATGTGAGGGTGAGGCTGCCCAGGGGTCCAGACTCCCACGACACAGGTGAGGAGGGAGAGTTCTCATGGGTTTCACCTGGTGAGCTACTCTCAGCTTGCTTTTGTAGGATTCCATCATGTCTTGGAGACACATTTTGTGCAGTAAAACCTTTGTTATCGAATGCATTTTTGAGGTTGAAGGATAAGTTTTTCTTTTACTCAGGCAATGTGTTCTTGTGTGCTTGGCATCTGGCTTACAGTTTTTGTTTTTGAAATAGATTGCAGCACACAATTTTCTAGCCTGCTGCACATTTACTGAAGCCCCTTCATTTTACAGGGTTTCCCCAAATTCACAGTATTATTGCAGTTGTTTTTCATGACCATAACATTCTGCACTTACAATATCTAAAGAGAAACACCAGGATGGGATATCAGAAAATCCTGGAAGCACTGTAATGTATCAGGATTGATCCTGATAGTAGTAGTAGTAAGTGGCATCCACCTGGGGGTGAGTTAGGATGTTGTGTGGGCAGGAATAATCTGAGGGATAGGTGCACACTGCATCTCTGCTGGCAAGAGGTGGGTGTCAGTTTGAGAAAGCTGCTCCCCAGTGGCTCACAGTTGCTCTTATTTTCTTAATAAAGCTGCATATTAAATTTCTCCTTTTAGGCTGCAGGTATTTCAAGAGGCTGGCTGTACTGTGCTAGAGATGCTGGTCATAAATCAAAATACTGATGGGAAGTGGTGATAATGATGGAATATTCCATCAGCTCTTTGTTGTTTTTTCTGCTGATTTTAGGACTTCAGAACTGATTTGTGGTTAGAGCTTTTAACCATCCCATCTCCAGCACTGGGAGCTGGGAGGATGCAGGGTTTGGGATGGGGATAAAGATGACCTGTGCTTTTCAGGATGACACAAACAGGCACTAAAGATGCTTTTTTTTTCAATAATACCCTTGCAAGGACATGCAGGTTCTGGAGATTACACCAGGGATGTTCCTGCATTGCTGAGCAGGAGAGGGTCAGCACTGAGTGTTGGAACCATGCTGTTCCTGACCTGTAGGAATGATTTGAATTCCCCCAGCAGCTCCCACTCCAGAAAATGTAAAGCCAAAATCTCTTGCATGGGTACAGCATTGGAAGAGGCTGAAGGAAACTAACTGGAATGTTTGAGTGGATTGCCAGGCACCTCTTTGCCTGCATAGTAGAGGTGGTCATTAATGTCAGGTAACCATTACTGAGATCATGTATTCAACAGAAAATAATAAGCTGGTTTTCAATAATTCAAATATTTCTCTTTTCCAGCCATTGCTTTTCTTTGACCTTTTGTGTACACAGGCTTTCCCTCTTTAACCCATCTGATCTTTTACTTGGAAGAACTGCAATAAATGTAGGTGTTCATCTTTTCTTCAAACAGGCAATTGTGTGAAACTTGAAGCTCTGCACTGATTCCAAGGAATTGGTGTCATTTGTTGTGGACACACTCCTTTGTAAATCTGTTGCCTCTCTTGGTTTTTGTTGTATGTTACCCATTTTTATTTTTTTCTTCCTTCCCCCTGCTCAGCCCTCTGGGTTTTTTTCCCTCTGTTTTCTTCCCTTTTCATTTTGACTTTATTCTCCCCTCTCCCTTTTTGCTTCCCAGCTTCAGTTATTTTAGAACATGGTGTTACGGATCCCTTTTATTCTCATGTCAGCATTTCAACCCTCATCAAAGATCCCATCAGCTAAAACCAGAATCTGTACTCACACAAAAACCCCCACCCAAATTCTCTGATGTTGTTGTGAAGGGCTCAGACACATTTTCCTTCTGGGAAGAAGGAGAGAAGGGGGAAAGGGAGGATGGGGTTGCTGCTAGAGAGTCTTTTAATTTCCTCCAGCTTCAAATTGATCTTTTGTCTACATTGCCACTGCCCCCCAGCTTCTGGGCCTCTCTCAGCCAGCTGCACTTATTTTCTCTCAACACTTGGCTGTCTACCTGCACAGTTTCCAGCTCTGGCAGGAAATAAAGTTAAATAGTTTACTCCCTAAAGAAACAGGGATTGCACTGGAATTTATTTTTTCCCCCCCTGCTTTTTGCTTCTATTGCACCTTTCATGCCATTGCTTCATCCTTAAGTGGTGCTTTATGTCAGATGAGGGACAGTCATTTTTCTGAAAAATGAAGGCCCCTCTTAGTCATGAAAAAGTCCTGGGCTCATTACTCTGTGGAAGGAAAGCCCAACAAAAGCTGGGATGAGAAAGAGCTGCTTGATGACAGAAACAAAGCATAACTTCCAGTGTATTTGTCCTGGAGTAAAAGTAATGTATGGCCTCTATTGAACAGGTAACCTATCGATTACAGCACAACCAGAGCACTCTCAAATCCCCACCAGCCTTTCCCTCTAATGGATATTAATGTCTCCAGCTCCTCTCTTGTTGGTTTGGAGAAATATTAAGGGTTACAGCCAGTGTAAAAAAGAACTGCTCAACAGCTCTGGTATCTTCTGACTTTAAGAGCCACTTAATCAACTTTGCAGTTGTCTAACGATACTGATTAATTTGCATTCGTGTTATGTAATTTAAAGATAAAATGATTCATGTTTCATCTATTTAAAAAAAATAAATTCTGCAGAGGCTTCCTTCTACTGTCTGAAGAGGGATTACATAAAGAAATGTGCTAGTGAGTGCATTTATCAACTAGAAAAAGGCTCCCTTTTTATCTGAGTAGCTTTTCTAAGTGTTTCTGTTTCCTTTTCCCACTGTGTTTTATATAAATTCATGAACATCAGGAATATAATTTCTGACATATCACTGGGGAGAGATCTGGAGGGATGAACACTACTGCCCTTGCACATCAGTGAAAGGCTGGGGATGTTGAGTCTTTACCAAGGCAGCTGTTCCCAAAATGTTCAATCATTGTTAAATGAGCTAACAAATAGGAATTGCTGAAAACAGAGCAGGTATCTCATCTCTGCATAGTTCAGTTTGATTTCTCTTGTGTATCTACTGTAGGGTAGATTTTCAGTTGCTACAGAATGATAAATATTGATTAACAGACCAATTTCCTACAAACATATACATGTATACATAAAAGCACATATATATGTGTACAAGGTCATATCACAGATATAAAAGAAGCCTGTTGCAGTACATTTCAGCTTCTTATATTGCCATAGTTGAGTGAAAAAGGTTAAATGTTCTCTGCAGCTGATTATCTGTTGTTAAAAATGAAAAATATTTAATTACTCAGGGTTTTATATTAATGTTTAATAGACAATATTTCACCTGAATACAATTTTACACTTGGGACAGAACTCTGTCTCAGTTTGCATTGCTTCTGCTGGCAGACTTAGTTGATCAAGAACATTCAGATAAGTTTTTTTTTTAGATAAAGCCCTGTGGTTTCCTCACAAATAGTGCTCCCAAATAGTTTTTTTGGCTCCCAGAGTTCCAGCTGCCTCCATGCCCTCTTTTACTTCTTTCCTGCCTGCCTGTGCTCCCCAAGAAAACTTTTCTGTGCCAGGTCTTGGCACACCCGTGTCTCCGCGGGGAGTTTTGTGTTCCAGCTTCTGAACACTGATCAAAGCTGTCACATCAGTCAGTTTTATTTAATCCATGTGAAATTTCTTCCTTACTGTCACAATTCTTTTATCTTTGTTTCAACTACCAGCGGCTCCAAAAGTCAGATTCACTTTATGAATATGCATAAAGTTTGTGTTTGGCTGCTCCCTTCTAGCAGGACTCTTCTCCATCCACGTTTCAAGCCCTCCAGAAGCTTGGAAGTCAGGGGAAGTTTGAAGTTATTCCATCCAGAGGCTGAAGGGTCCTGCATCCCTCTGCAGTACAGGGATGTTTGTGGCTGGCTGAAAAGTTTTCTTTACCTTTACCTGCCATTCTTGAAACTGTTACTGGGGAATTTCCTCCCATCAGTGCCTCCACAGAGTCAGGGCATTCTTCAAGTTGTGTGTCTCTGTGGCTTCTGTCTATCTTTGCTTTGGTTGTAAAGTTATGGTTTTTAATCTTGTTTAGCTATGTGAGTATTTTAAAACCATTTTAATGTCATTCTCACCACCACACAGAATAACAAATCCAGTTTTAGTATTGCTCAATTAGATTATTTTTGGCTGTTTTTTGAATTTTAGTGAAATTGAGGTTTAATTGGGTCTATACAGTGCCAAAATTTATGTTATTTTTCTTGTTTTTATTTACAAAACAAGAAGTTGGAACTCCAAGCAATTTGATTTTGTAGTATTGAAAGCTAATCAGTTCTGTTGTGCGTTGAGTGTGCACGGAAAGAAGAATTTCATTATTTGATGTTTTGTCTGCAACTGTGAATCCAGGGGCCAAATATTTGGAAGAAAAGCTTTCTAAAGCCAGATTACTTTATTAACTCACAGCTAATATGCAGGGGTTTGAGTAGAGTTAGATCACAGAATCATGGAATCACAGGATGGGTTGGAAGGGACCTTTAGGGTCTCGTTCCACACCTTGCCATGGGCAGGGACACCTTCCACTATCCGAGGTTGCTCCAAACCCTGTCCAACCTGGCCTTGGGCACTTCCAGGGATCCAGGGGCAGCCACAGCTCTCTGAGCACCCTGTGCCAGGGCCTGCCCACCCTCCCAGGGAACAATTCCTTCCCAGTATCCCATCCATCCCTGCCCTATGGCTGTGTGAAACCATTCCCCCTTGCCCTGGCACGCCCTGCCCTTGTCAGAGGTGCCTCTCCAGCTCTCTTACAGGCACTGGAAAGCTGCTTTAAGTTCTCCCCACAGCTTTGTAATGGGATTTTACATTGGAAAATGTAAGTTTCCAATGGAAACTGTAAGTTCTGGTTGTGCCAGAGCCGTGCCTGTGTGTGTGACACCACACGTGACAGCAAACGCCATGTGGGGGTTGGAATGTGTGGAACAGAAGGGGAAGGGCAGTGAGGGCTTGCTGAGGCTGGCTCAGTGACACACTGTGTGCTGAGCCTGTGGATAAAAATTCCAATACTTTCACATTAATGCGCTGTCCATTGTCATTGCAGGACGCCTTGAGCTTTCTCACATAGTGCGTTCAGCTGTGGTGAGTGACACTGCTTTTCTCAGAATATTGCTCCAATCCTTGCCTGCTGAATGCAATCCACAAGCTGTGGGTGTCAGTCTGGAGGAAAAAATAAAAAAAAACAAACGTGTCTGAGCAGCAACATTTGTCTCCTTGACGTTTAAAAAAAACACAGTTGGGGTAGTGGCTCTCGGTTCAGTTCTCACTTTTATCCTGCACTTAAACTTCTGATTAAGGTCATGCAGGACACCTTGTCATCTTTGCACCACTTAGCTTGACTTTTATCTGATGCTGAAGAACTCGCTAAGTTGTCTTTGAAGAATAATGTTCTGAGGAAAATGGATCTAAATGGATATATTGGGTAAAATAAATTCACCTGCAGGGCTGTGAAAAAGCACTGTAAATCTTGCCATGACCCTGCTCACTAAGGAGGTTTGTTGATAGCATTGTATTAAATCAGGAGCAGCAGAGGAAGCTATAGAGATATTCAGCAGTAACTGAAGAGGGAGAATTGCATGGCTTGTGGGACTACAGAATATGGAATTTTTGTACTTCCAGGTCATTACTTTGAATTCAAATACACTCCTGGTGGTAATAAAAATCTGTTACCAGATGACAGCTCTCCAGTTTCATGTATGAAATGAGCTGAGGTTTTCTCTCCACCAGGTAATGGGCAGATGCCTGCTACAGAAAAAGTGTCACAAGTGACACTATCAGCTACTTGTATTGACATCTCAGGGGGGTGGGCAGCAGATAAATAACTCTTAGCACAGTCACCTCTTTGACCTTAGATTAGATTCCTCTCTGGTGTTCAGCAGGGAACTGTGTGCAGAGAAAAGTTTAAGGGATAATACATCTTCCTCTTTATATATCATTGTGGAACGCTGCTACAATGAACAGGAGGTAAAAATTGAGGGCAATTTCCAAATTATTGCTCATAAATTAGACACTATGTGTTATTCGCTATTTCATGTGGCACCAAACAGGGTTTCAGCAAGGGAGGCATCTGAAAGGAGGTGTAATTAATAAGAATTTTGGCATAGGCTAGCATTACTCTTTCTGCCTTATTCTCTGGGGCTTACCACTGTTGACACCACTGAATAAGAAAGCTAATTTATTCTGGATGTGTAGGTGTTAGAGAATATAGCTGCTTTTGAAGAGGAGATGTTGTGCATTTAACACGTCTGATTTAAAGACAGTTGTCCTCTGGTGCTTGCAGAAGTAAATTCTGTGACAAGTCCCTGTGACTGCTGTGTGACTCATCAAGTGGGAAGTCCTACAGGAGCTCCCACAAAGTAGCTTTTCTCTCTTGAAACCAAATCATCTCTCTTATGCCTTCTCTGGGGTTTGTTTTGCTCGCAGTGTGAGGAGGTTTCATGTGAAGCCCTCGTTACCACAGGAATAAATGCATAAAAGCAGTCACCTGATGGTTCCTGAGGTAAAGGCTACTGTGAAAATCCTCATTTGTCTCCAGATTACTGTTATTACTGATAACCCAGCTGCCAGGGGAAAGAAAGGTGTGGATTTACAAAAGAGCACATGCACATGGGGCTATGTAAGCAGAGGAGGAGGAGGAGCAGGAGCAGCTCCTGGTGGTGACAAACATCACTGTGCCAACCCATGGGACAGCATTTCCTCCTGCAGCCCTCCAGCCAGCTCTTGACTTGCTTGGAGGTGCTCACCAGCCACTTGCCCATGGCTCACCATCAAGCAAAGAGAGGGCAGATGTCATCTCAAGCCCAACAAACTGCTCTTGGTGATTGGAAACAATTCAGATATTCTTTATAAAATGCTGTGACACACTGCACTGGGTACAAACCCTCCCTCTTGCTGGAGGCATTGTCAGTACAGGGGATTTGGGGATGTAAAGAAGAGAAGCCTATAGAAAGCTCCCTGTGATTATCTAGGAGTGCAAGAGAAACAATATTCTTTTCCTTTGCTCGTGATCTTGATGTTCACCTTAAATTGAAGTGTATTATACTTTTTTCTGGATCAGATCTTAAACATGCTTCAGAGAAGTAACTACTTCTGCCACTCTTACAGTATAACCTGTTATATGCAGCATTTTTGACCAATGTTATAATTTGTAAATAGTTATGAAAATTAATTTATAAGTACAACACGGAATGTTAATTGCCCTGAAGGCACTAAGGTTAGGCAAAATTTCCAGTACTATGAGGTTTTGTGTTTTCTGTTTGGAGTTTTTGGTATTATTATGAGAAGTTTGAAATAGTAATGCTGGTAGATTTTTAGCATTGGAACTAACAGGAGCCAATAAAATCAGACTTGGCTTGGAGTAGCAAACTTAATGCTGATGAACATGGCAAACATGCACAGCTCCCACTTGGGGACAGTTGACACAGATGGCAGAATGGATTTTACCATGTGCTATATGTCTTATTAATTGCTGTGCCCATTACTATAAACTCCAGAGCCTCCTTCTCTGTTCCGCTGTTGTGGGCAGCTTGTCTGCTGTGTGTTTGCTGCAAACTGCCACATTTCTGTTTATTCTGTGGGTATTGTGGCTTCTCTTTTCTTCCTTTCCCCCTCCCTGCTCTCCTTCCCTCCCCCTGGACTTGTGCATGTGACTTGTTTTGGGAAAGAAGATCCAATCCCACCCATTTCAGAGGTGGTTTAGCCTTTCAAGCAGAGAACAGTTGGGGTGACTTTCTAAAAAGAGGTGAGGTGTATGTGCAGATTCCTTAGCAACGTTTGCATCCATGGAATATGGACAACTATACCTTTGAGTCCACTCTTTCAGGTGTGTAAAGATTAGGATGACCAGATGGGGTGAGCTCCTGCAAAACCATTAAAATCATTGTGTAGGAAAGCAGATGGACAGAACTCCTTGAAATCCCCAAACTGTAAACTCTAGAGGGATTCTGCCCCTGTTGCTACCTGGTGTGAACCAGACAAAGAAAGCCTTGAAACTGAGTGAAGCACTGCATAAATTATTCTGGGTGAAGTGAGGATATTAAACCAAGAAATTACATGAAGCAAAAAGCACACTGATAGCAACAAATACTGTGTTATTTGCTATTTGTTCTGGGTCTGGCAGCACTATAAGCAGCCAGTGGGTAGCACTAGGTAAGCACTGGAGAACAGTGTGAGTTAAATGTTTTCCCAGGCCTGGGCTTGTCCTAAATAGCTGTTGTCCTGTTCTGAGGAATTTGATTGAGCTGTTATTGCCATCAACAGCATTGTCCCTTACACAGTTGAGCACCTCAAATGCTGAACCAGTGTCAGGTTTGGTGCGGTAGCAAAAGTGAATTGCAATCAAATCCTCTCTCTGCTGGGACAGAGCTTAACACTGGTTATGGTTGGAGGCTTGAAATTCAAGTGGGCTGCCTCTCGGGGCTTCCAAGGAGCCAGAGAAGTCCTGGAACTGTGACAATGAAATTAGGACGTGAAATCTTTTACAAAACCATAAAACCTTTGCGAGCCACATCCGTGGTAAAACCCCCCTGGGAGGCAGGGGAGGGAGGGAGGATGTGCAGCACATGTCACCTTCTCACTCCCCATTTCATCTGTGTCACTGCCTGCTCCTGCAGCTGCTGGACTGGTGCATTCAGCATTGGCAAAAGTTATGTTTTTAACAATCGCAGGCAGATCTGTTGAATCTATGGTGCAGCTGGAATTGCAGCGTAGAAAATAACCTTATTACAAGGCAATTACTGGAAAATGTTGCTCCTTCCATGCAAGCACAACATAAATACACTAATTGCTAAAAGGTTTTTTTGTAATTTGTATTAAATAGCTGTTCTTTAATTATTTAAGGGTTTCAACAAAAAAATATTAGCCAAAAAAAACCAAAACAAAAAACCCCAAATGTTACCAAAATAGCCTTATCTCACAGCTTTGTTATCAACACTTTGCATTTCACTTTTGATGCCAGCTTTCACAACATCAGACTGTGGTACAGTTATGAATTTTAAAAAATGCATAATGATTTTTGACACATTTTTTCCCCCCCATTATTTTCTCTTCGACAACGGCACAGATTTAACTCTCAATACATGACAAGATTTGGATGAGCTAATCAATAGTCCATTATTTTTTACATGCTTTTTCATGTAATCCCTAAGGTTGGAAAATACCTCCAAGATCACAGAGTCCAACCTGTGCCCAATGCCCACCTTTTGTTTCACAGACATCACATTATTTTGCAGTGTTGGTTTGTTCCTATTCATGTGCAAGGTTCTTTTGTGTTGTTTTGTTTTGTTCTTTAAAGAATTCTTGAGGCTGAAGTAGTTGTAAACCAGAGTTGGAACTATTCTTTTACTCATTTAAAAATGGCTAGAAGGTATGTGGTGGTTTGCTAAATCTTGAGTTGGCTTATTTACCCAGGCTTTTATTGCAACAGCAATAAAAGCACTGCCTACATGTTTTGTTCTTTAATCCCAGGAGAATTGTATGTGTTGTACCAGGTTAGAAGGTTTAAATTCCCAGGACTTAAAGTAATGTGATTAATATTAAGGGAATAAGTTTACAAGTATAAATTACAACCAGGATATTAATAAATTGGATTGAGGAGGGGAAGTTACATCAGAAAACTGATTGAGTTTTGCAAAAATATGTTTTTTGCTAGTGACTCCAGGAGTGTCTCCTAGGGAGACTGGTCCAGCTGTGGTTAAACCAGGGTTTGAGGATGGTCCCACTGAAATTAGAAGTTAAAAAATCGGTATCTGTTTTGTTACTGCTTATTTTTTTCGTTTTTAGTCATTTCAGAGAAAATATTAATTTCTCAGCACGTGTTATTCCAGAGGTGCAGAAAGACTATTATTTCTTCAGCCACAGAGAGCAGATTTGAATTCCTGGCCTTTACAGGTGCTTCAAAAGGTTCCCATGTCTCAAGTATCTTTTTCAATGTATTTTGAATGTAAATCTACCATGGCTCTCTATAGAGAGGAATTTGCTGCACGTGCTGACATGAGCTGGGGCTGTTTGCAGTGGAAGTGAAATACAGTAGAATTATGTTTCTAATAGAGAATACTATCATAGCAAAAGTCTAACCTAAATATGTGATATATTTATGTCTTCAATCCACCCATGGTTGTTTAAGGATAATTTGATGTAACAATGTAAACCCTTCCATTCTGCATTTTCATCTTGATAATTTATTGATCCACAAAGCCTTTAAAGATGCATATTTGCATTTATTTCAGTTTTAAAATCAAAAGAGTAGCATTAGAGAAGCTCAGGTTGCGAGTATCAGGTTTAAAAACATGCAGTGGTTTCATTTTAACACCTCCACAGGTGGCCTTTCTATGCACATTCTGGCATGAGGAAATCAAACCCAACATGTAAAAGACAAAACCCAATTTAACCCTAGCTCTGGGCTGCTTTTAAGGCCTTACCATCAAGTGTGTGGAAGGCATCACTTTTACAAGTTTCAAAAGTAATCCCATCTTGATACAGAGTTTCTTTTTCCTGGAAGTGGAGCTGTTCTTTTCAATGATTCCTTTTTTCCATAGTGCTGTGTGAGGGCTTTAGAATTTCTCATCTGCCTCTCAAAGACTTATTTTGATTGGCCCTCAGTGCAGCACATTAATATTTTCTGAAAGATATAGATAGAATTCTGTCAAAGCCCTTCATTGTCTTTAAATTTGAGAGCTGGTGGATTTGCCAGGTCAGGGGACTTCTCTCATGTGACAGGGGAGAGGTGTGACAGGTGACAGAGAGATCAGCAGTGGCTTCACAGTGGGGCTTGATGGAAGGACATTTCATATTGCTGACAAATGTGTCATCAATCCTTGGAAAATCAGTACCAGTGGGACTAATAGGGCAAATCAGGATATCTGAACAGAGCTTCTGCCACAGTCCCGTACAGCTACAAGGGTTAAAGTCACCATTGTGGCAGTGGGTTGTTGGGTTTTTTCGGTCCCAACAAGAGTGGGAACCCAACCCCCTGGGCCCTTTGGAGGGGTTTCCCCTGCTGAGTTCTTTTCCAAGGATGAAGGATGAGCAGGACTCTCTTTCTCTTGGTCTTCAGGTTTTTGTTTATTCTTAAGTTCAGCACTGTCTGCACACCAGACTCTGCATGAGAGAAGCAAGGCACAAAATGGACCCCAAACACCCAAACCAAGGCACAAAATGGACCCCAAACACCCAAACCAAGGCCTTTTAAAGCTGTGTAACCCAATTACTTTCTAACACCTACTTTGTTTCTACTTTTCCACAGTAACTCCTTCTAATCTATACACATAACTTCCACATTACTGCTTACTCTAACCAATAACTTTGTGCCACCAGTGCTACAGAAAATGGAGCTGAAGAGGGACAAGAAGGAAGAAGGGACACCACCCAAAATCCTCCATCTTGTGTCCTATTCACTCTCATATTAAAATCCTAAATCCCTAAATTCTTCACTCTGTGATAAACTACTACTACTCCTCTCTAATTCACACCTGTGTGCTCTAACTCATCCCAAAGCCTTGGCAATTTTTCCAGGGATGAAGGTGAAAAGCAGTGTTCTGCTGAGGGTCAGAGCCTCCTGAACCAGGCAGAGGGACATTCTCTGTGCCCTGGGTTCCAACAGTGGGTCAGGCAGTGGAAGGACGTGGCTGATGACACAATGCAGGAATGCATGCAGGAAAGCCAAAGCAATGAAACAGCCACCTCCATCAGAGAAAATTTACTGTTTGTTCGTGGACAGAGATTATTTGTTTGATTAATAATGACTCAGGGACACAGCTGAGGTGCTGTATACACAGAAGACCTCACAGTGAAGTAATAAGAAAAAGGCATTTTAGAAGAGAGCTGTTT
This sequence comes from Dicaeum eximium, assembly GCA_013396995.1. Classification (NCBI taxonomy): domain Eukaryota; kingdom Metazoa; phylum Chordata; class Aves; order Passeriformes; family Dicaeidae; genus Dicaeum; species Dicaeum eximium. The sequence goes on along the minus strand of VWZP01009162.1, from coordinate 839,699 downwards.
CGGATACAGGGAAGTGACAATAATTGCCTGCTCACAAATACTGAATAAATACTTGAAAACCTCTATGATTTACATGTTCCATGTGTCCTAGTAAGCTTCTGATTGCTGGTGTTTTTATTTCTTGTCAAAATGTTAATGCTGTTCTTTTAAAAGATGAGAGTTTGAAACCCTAAATCAGCTGTGAGTTAGGGTGTTGCTTTGGGTTTGGTTTATTATTTTGTCTGTTTTTGTTTTTGAAGATATCATTTATATGATGAAAGAAAGAGTACAGAGAAGGTAGTAAACTAGCAAATTTGACTTAAATTGAACTCACAGAAATCAGACACAGATTAGGGGCCCTCTTTAGGTTAAACTGTGATGTTTTGAAACAACAGTGGAATTTGTGGCCCTCGGTGGCCTAAAGGAGTGCTCTCTACCCTTTGCTTTTTAAAAAGCATAATCTAGTTTTGAAAATCAGTTGAGAAATACACTGATTGTATTTAAGTATTCTCCTAAATTCACTTCTGGACTTAGCAATTAGAATTTAATGTGACAAGAATGTATTTGCATGCATGCTTTCATACACAGGATGAAAACATCTCCATAAATTGAGAGTCCTGGTAAATCCCATGGTAACCTGACAGCATGGACGGGAGGAAAGACATTTTTAAAACAATTGTCTAAAAACTGGTATTTTCAAACTGCTTTTTTAAATTTATTATACATGTTGATATTTACATAAGCTGATTTTTTGTTGTTGAGTGTTGAAGAAACGATGGAAAAAACATATTTACAGTGTTGCTCTCTCAAGCCCAGTCTTTTATAAGCTTGATATCATCCTGTGATAAATACTAAGCACAAATAATCCTGCAGCTGCAGTTCCTTATTACCCCTCCTAATTGTGCACGGTTTGTGATATGTAAGATTAGATGTATTGTAGGCTGCATTCACCAGGTTTTCACACCAGCTTTCCCACCCCTCTCCTGAGGTGCCTTTTTTCTGTGGATGATGTGCTTGGCTGTCAGGTTTGTGGAAAGCATTGTAGTACCAAGGAAAAAAAAAAACCTGGTGCATTGAGGTGGTGTTGTTGTGAAAGCTGAGAAGGGGCTGCACCTTGGAGGCCTGGCATGTGGTAGGTACCTGCACCAGGTAGCTCAGGCAAGAAAAGAAGCTTTTCTGCTGCTTTGACAGGGCTTGCTTGGGTCTGTGCTTGTTTTTGGGCACGTGTTGGCTGTGATTTAAGGGCAGTGGGGGCTGCTGGTGTTGCCATCGCGTTTCATGGGTGCAGCTGGAGCCAAATGCTTGGGTTCTGTCACCTGCTCTGGGTGTCCCTGCCAGGCTCTGGGGACACCCTGGGGACACCTCGTGTCCCAGAAGGGCTGGAATGCTGCCCAGCTGTGAGGAAACAGCCCTGGGAGAGCAGGAGGGGCTGCAGTGCTGGGGCAGAGTCCCTGCAGCTCCCTGGGGGCTCTGGGAGCCCTGCTGGACTCCAGCCCGGAGCTGTGGCAGCTCCTGACAGCCCTGCAGGGCTCAGGCTCACCCAGAGCTGCCCCTGTGGGGGTACCCTGAGTTCCCTGAAGCTGCACTGACCCCTGGATCTGCATGGGGTGATGAGCTGGGGTTCTTTCCCACATTTTCACCACCGTCCATAGCAACAAGTGCACGTCGTTTCAAGAAATGGAGAAGGAAAGTCACTGTGTAATTCATGAGGTGTAGGTTTTAATTATTGCAGTGACCTTTCCAGCTGTCCTTGTTTTTCTGCTTATCCGTTGAACTGTGCATTAGACTCCCTGACTTGAAAGTAAATGATTCCCAGGCTTGTGAGAGAGCAGGGATCCCAGAGCAGGTTCCAGCCGTGCTGGGCGGTGCTGACTGTGCTCCCCAGCCAGAACAGAACTTGGGGTGGGATGAGCATCCCCCCACAGGAGGGCCCTCTGGAGTTTTAGTGTCCTCAGAGAGGCTTTTTGAGTTTATCCTTTCAGTTCCCAAAATATTCCTCCTGTTAAATGAGTGTGGAATCTTGGTGGCATTGTTGTGTTGGTCATTTAAATGCCTCTTTACCCCCCTTCTGTTTGCTCATCCAGCCACAAACCTGTCCATGCACAGATCTTCCTGTGCTCCTGCACAGAAACAAGAGCTTTGGCAAGTATTTTATCACTTAGTGTGTGAGCAGGACTCGGGAGCAGCCACAAAACCACGGGTGAATTGCAAAGGCTAAATTGGTTTTCCTTCTGTTGCAGACTGGGGCATTCCTGAGGCAGCACCAGACACAGCCTGGTGGGAAGGGAAGGCAGGTCCCACAGAGCAGGGCCCTGCTGGAGCATCACTGAACCTGCTGGTGTCACCTGTGTCCCAGGGACACACACAGCTGGAGTTTACCCTGTGCTTTGATCTTTCCCACAGCAGGGCAGGAATCCCAAGCGTGTTGGAATGCTCTATCCAGGCCTGTGTTATCTAAACACAGATGTTCTACTTGTCAAGTACTCAAGACTAAGCTACAATTAGGATGATATATGTGTTCTTCTACACCCCAGCTGCAAGTCTTGGATATGTTTAAAATCCTCCTCACCTTTCCTCCATTTATTTTCCTACACCTATTAAAAGTGATTATGCAAAACACCCTTTTTCCTGCTCCTTTTAGCAAATTCCTGTCTTGCATTTTCACCTCCAGTTTATCAAAAATATGCCATGTGCAAAATGTCATTTTATTAGACGTGTGAGGAAAAGAGCTGCCAGTGATTAGATTGGCTGTTCATCCTCTCTCTGCTGGTCCAGCACAACCAACATTTGCTTCCTGAACGTTAGCCAAAAATTATCTTCTCTCCAGCTGGATGGGGATGTTTCATCATCTTTAAAAGCTGAGGTGACCATTATGTTGTTATTGTTGGACAATTATTTCCTGTTCTTACACAAATTTACCCTCTGACCAGTTCTGGCCGTGATGTATCTGGTGAGAAGCCAGTGCAGCTAATCAAGGCTTGTGAGAGCTGCTGTTACCATAATGCAATTTGCCACCTTCCACCCCTGCTGCCTTTGCCACTCCTCCTGCTCAGGAAATGCATCTGTCATCTTTATCAGGGCTTCCTACCCCTAACTGATTACCTTGCCTGCAAAAGAAAAAAAAAATACTGGAATTCCACGTCTCAGGGGTCACCAATGTTTGCTGCTGGAGTCCCGTCGGGGTGAATCAGGACTCTTTCACTCCAATATCAGAAGGCTGATATTATTTATGAAAATGACTCCATTGTTCAGAAGGATTTGGGCTATTTCTGCCCAGGTACAGAGTTAACATCTTGCTTCTTCAAGCTCCATACCCAAACCTGCTAGAATGCCAGAAAATGTTTACCAAGTCAGAGAGAGAGCAATTCTTTATATCATAGGTTGAGAAAAGCAAACCACATCTCCCATATCAGGAGACAGGCAAAGGAATGCATTTTGTCCTTGAAACACACACACAGGGATTTGAAATCTGCAGAGAAAAAGAGCTTTCCCATGGAAGAAAAAACTCAGCAAGTTTGCATCCAAGAAACTTATAAAATGTCCAGTGACAGAAGAGGAGCAGGAGCTGGTTTTATGTTCCCCTTGCACGGTGCTTGAACTTGGCAGGAGCTGGCTGGGGGCTGCTCTGGGTCTCTCTGTGCTCCTGCTAAGGCACATGAGGCACAGAGAGGTGCAGGGAAAGCTGAGACTGTTTGGAGGATCTAGCTGGTACTTTATTAACCAGCTAGATCCACACAAAAGATGGAGCCAGACTCCCTGGAAGTGCAGTGAAAGGGTAATGGACGCAGGCTGCAACACAGGAAATCCTTTCCAGACATTAGGAAAACATTGTTGACAAAGAGGTTACACAAACCCCAGAGCAAGGGTCTAGAGAGGCTGTGGAACCACTGGGTTTGGATGGACTTGGTGTGAATTTTTCAAATGGACACTTTGCTTCTGCTCAGAAATGTATTATGATTGATTTTCCCTGTAAACATTTGTATGGATATTTAAGTACCTGTAAAATAAGCATTTTATCTCAGCAATAGGTTAGTCATAAGAGATTTTAGAAATGGAATAGGTGTGGGGAACAGGGGCCATTTGTTTCTGTCTTTTTTTGAAGCACAGGGAGAGGTGAGACACTGAAGTGGATGGTCACTGGTCTGAGGCAGCACTTCAAGGCACAAAGCTCTGTTCGGACACCTGACCTGCTGAATGGGAAACTCTTCTGTGTTTGCTGGTTCATTTTGGTGCTCTGCAGTAGAATTCTATTTCTCACATAAGTTTCCAAGTTTTATCTTGAAGTGGATTAGATAGCTTTTCTCCCTCCTCCCAGCTTTACTCCCTTATGTTACAAATGGTATGTCCAACACATGAGACTGTGTAGGGAAATCACCCTCGGAGAATTCAGTTTTGTCTGCCCTCTTACATGACATGTAAAATCTATTTTGAACCCTAAAAACCATAATATTAATCTCACACATAGTTATGAGTTTTAAAATGCCTATTTGTTCTGGTAACTTAGAGGGGAAGAAAAGGAAGCAGCTGGTTTTCCTTTTTTAACATTTCAGCTACTTTGTTTTTTAGATTTTTTAAAAACTTTTTTCCATACTCTCCTGCTTTCCTCCTTTTCCCTTTTGTAACACTGTTATGCAGATAGAGATTTATAACATGTAAGCTTAATAGCACTAAACACTTGTTTAATTGGTAGAGATTTGGGAGGAGGCCCAGACTCATTAACACCAATTTCTACTCTATTGTCAGTGTTTAATGGATCTTAGGACCAGATCTTTTGGGAACTAAAGTTATACTGAAGGCATATTGAAAGTAGAAAATAAAATCATACATGGCCACCTTAACAAACCATCTATTCCTGGAATAATGCTTGTTTTTTATGAGTAACAAGTAGTAGTATAAACAGTGAGTTTCCCTTTTGAAGAATTGTTTATAACGACATAAATCCTCCTGGAATTCTCCCCAAGTATATCCATACACATCTAATTTCACTGTTTCTTTTTCTTAAGAATTGAATATTTCGTGAATAATGAGCAATTTTACTACAGGAAATCCTGAGAGTGATCTTTATTAAAGCCCATAACTTAACTGGTTGTATATAAAAACACAGAAGCTAGAAAAATATTACAGACCTCTATATAAATACTTAGTGAAATATCCTCAAAGGTCCCAAATGAGGAAGGGATAATTACAGTACCAACAGGATGAGACTTAAGTTCAAGTGTATGAAGCATGTGATATTCTCTGGCTGTTTCAAGTTCTATATGGAGAAGGATCCTGCTCAGAAAGGCCTGTCCTGGTGGGCAGCAGAGGATGCCCAGCCTGGCAGAGCTGCCTCCAGACACAGAAAGACAGGTCAGATTAACCCAGCCTGCAAGAAAAACGATTTGGCAGCTCTTGGGTAATTTCCTACAAAGGCCTTTGAAAGAACAAGAACATGAAGGAAGTTTTGTGTCATCAGAATTTTCTGCCTTTTGAGCCTTTCCATTGCTTGGATTCCATTTCATCAACTGAGCTGGTATTAGTGGGAATCTCTCCTTCTTCTTCCAAGCATCTGCTTGTCCTTTTGTTGGGTCAGGACCCGAGTGCCCTGCTATTAAAGAACAATGCCCTGGGATTTCATTCACTCTTTCTCGACATTTCTCTCCCTTCTTCTTTGCTCTCCAGCTCGGGAGTGTCTTGGCCAGCTGTGATTTTGTATTCCTCCTGTACTGCAGCATGTTGCTGCTCAGAAATCCATCTTGGGAGTTGCCACTGTCTGCTTTTCCCTGTTCAGACAAGCAGCTCTGGTTGCAGCCCTCTGTTTGCCCTCTGGAATGTGCCAGGGGAATGTGGGCTCAAGTGGCCCGTCACTGACTGCTAATGCAAATCCTTTGTTGTTAATCTCGGTGTAAGGAAATACAAATTTGGAATTACTTGACAGGATTCTGCTGAAATCCTTGGCATTGGATGCCTTGTAGCTCCCACTAGTGTTTGAAATTTTGGTCTGCTGGCACGTACCAGACAAGGTTTCCTTTCAAATAAACTGTCTAAAATGTCTAATGTGCTTTTATGTGAGGATTTTCTTAAATTGAAGCATCAAATACAGTCGAGTATTTGCACAGGGTATCCAGAGAGATGGTGGAATTCCTGTTCAGGGCTCTTTTTAAGGGAAAAAACCCAATAAAAATGGATGGTTGCTCTTTATGTTTGATGGTGCTTCAGAGATGCTGCATTGTCCAAAGCACTTCCAGGCACAACTGAGAGCTGATAATTTTGTCTTCAGAATGAATGCTTTATTCCTGTTTGTGGAAATTTAAATGGTGGTTTCTTGGGGAAGAAAACATAATTTTTCACCCAAGCTGCTGCAAGGTATAAATGCATTTAGCATGTCTTCATCTCAAATTCTGTAGTGTGAATCACATGGAAATGATTGGAGCAGAAGTAATTTTGGTTGTTGGCCAGATTTTAATTTTTCACTGCCCAAGTGTTTTTCACATGTTTATTTACCTGAAGATGAGAGAGCACCAACCAATTAGCATATGGTTCTAGGAAACACAACGGATATTCCAGTTAGTAAAAAAAAAAATTTAAATGTGTTATTTGTCATCAAGGTGCATGATATGTGGCTGGCCTTTTAATGGCTTTTAGAAATGTGCTCCACATAATTTGAAGCAAGCTTTCTTATCAGTATGTCGTGCAATTAATTTAATCTTGTTTCTGTTATTTCCACAGTATTTTTCAATTCAGTGAACCTCATTACATTTGCAAGTGCATTAAATTAGAGTCTGGATAGAAGAAGAGAGATGATTATCAGTTAATTTAATTATATTTCTAGGTTTGCCCATTTAATGATATGTCTGCCATTGTTGTTGCAGCCTTTACAGCAGTAGCACTGTGCAGGAATTAGTTCTGATTCCATGTAAAGTTTGTGTTATCTGATAACTCCTGACAACTGCTGAAGCCACATGTTCAGTAATTTATGAGTCTAATCAAAAGTCATTTACTTTAAGCCTAAAGGCTGCAGTATGGAATACTTTCACTGTAGTCACTACACCATTTTTTGACTCTGCATGTACAGTAATGTTTTTGCAGTCTGACACCGTGAATTAAGAGACACAACTTCATGTCCTTACAGTGGCTGCAGGAGCAAGGAAATGTTCCACTGCACAGGGCTCTTCCAGCCAGCTGAGCACTGCAGCTGGGAATGTTCTTGTTTTTAAGGAGGAGACAAAAAACAACCCCCAGAATTCACCATCATGCAGTCCTTCATATGAAATGCTCTTTACTTTTACTAATAAAATCATGTGGTCCTTTAGGGAGATGCCACATCCTGAATTTTAGCACTCAGCTCCTAACATAGTGCCTGTCAATGTTACTGGTTTTTGCAGTAAATGATATTTTTATCCTCCTTTTGCAACTCTGCAATTTTGTTTTTTCCCCTAAAGTTTTGTGCCATACGTTTGAAATTTCAGGGTGCACGGCATTTGCCCTGGCATCTGGAAATCCTAAGGATGAGGCTGCTGAGACTCTCCAAAGCAGTGCTGCATTATCAATTATCTGGATCAATTGTGGAGCTCATTAAAGGCAGATCTATTAAGGCAACAGTTTGGGTTTTTAGACATTTATAGATACCCAGTATGAATGGGAGAGAAAAAGAGATTCAGCTCTGAAGTGCAAAATGTTCCAAGTTCTAATGTTTTTAGATTGCTGTGTCTGAGATTTTTAGTGATTTAAGATTTGGAAGTAAATCTTAAATTTCTTAGCAGAAATCACACATAAATGAGGAAGAAAAATGATTCAATCCAAATTTTACTAAACTCTGAAAACTGTTCTTCTATTCCTATACCTTGTAAGGTGAAACAATTAGGTTTACATTTCTATTTGCTATTTGTACGTGATGAAACATCCTGTGGCTGCAATGCAAATAATGCACAGAGGTTGTGTACATGGAGTTGTTTCTTTTTCTGGAAGTACTTGCCACTGGAACAAGACTCTCATGCCACAAGGTCCCATGGCCTGTTCTGTTAGCCTGGCAATCTGGAGAGTTGATGGGATACTTTGTAATGGAATAGATAGATTAAGCTTTTCAGGATAAAGATATTTTAATATTTCTGATGCACTTAATGGGAGAGAAAGGAAAAAAACCCCAAATTTAGTATATTTTTGAAAGTGAGACCTGTGTGTGTGTGCAGAGTGGGAGAATCAGACTGAAGAAACTCAGAAGGGCTGGGTTTGTGGAGCTGTCATTGCAGAAAAGTCACATTCTCCCACTGCTCCCTTCACTGAGGGGGTGACCTGCTGCCAGGGGATTATTCCTTACCAAGGCTGAGTAAAGTTGTTGTAGAGCTGGTCAGTTGTGGAACACCAGGTTGGGTGTTCAGATTGGTGAGAGATATCCTACTTCTCCTGGGGTTTTTTAACAACTCTTTACTGACTTCTGCCTTGCCTGATTTGATGAATCCCATATCCCATTACACACCTTCACTTATGTTTACAGCTTTATATTTTTTTTCTCCATTTTGCTTACTTTTCTTTTGGGAAAGGTGACTGACAGGCACTTACTTATTCAGGACAGTGCAGGGATATGCCAATATTGGCTGGATCCAATGGATCTGGTGAAAATTAAAAATATAACAATTACTACATAGCTTATTTTATTGTGAGGAGGAGTTAGTCAGGGATAAACCTCCTTCTCAGTTTATCTTGCAGGCTTCCAGTTGGGCTTTGAGGACCACATGTTTGTTTTGCATTGCAACTCATAATTCTGTAACAATGACAGCTTTTAAACCTTATTATTTGTCTAAATAAGTAGAGTCTCTCTGTTCAGCTCCGTTGGAAATAAGTGCTTTGAATTTCTCCAGTACCCAGGTCTCTGGCAGAGTCCCCTGGAAATCTGCATGGGCCAAAATGTAATGTTATGCTCCTTTATACTGGCAAAATCATCCCTTGGAGACTGCAGAGCAGGGATAAATCCAGCTGCTTGTCCAAATACAGAAATAAAGTGAGGATTTATTAGCCAGTTTTGACTGCAATTTTGTCTGATTACAAGAGTCCTCAGCTAATGCTAAGGGCAGAAAAACAGACCTGCTCTGGCTCTGGATTGCAATGGGGAGAATGAAATAGATTTAATTAATAGAGCAGTGAAATTTTTGTTTAGCTATTTGATATATGTGAGAAGAAAGCCTCTTCTTAAATAAGGATAAACCTACTTGCTTGATCACCATCCTACATTACAACAGTTTTGCATTCCCTACTTAACTTTTCTAGAAAATGTTTTGTTTTGGGGTTTATTTGGGGTTATGTTTGGGTTTTTTTGCTTTGTTTCAAACTTGTTAATTGCCTATGACTTATTTAATGATGCTTGCTGTAATGTGAGTGATTTCTGCTCTCCTTGTTTTTGTCAGTTCACTTTGGTATTTTCCCCCAAGCTGGTATTTTTGGAGGGTGTGGAATGGAAAGATGACATCCCTTAGTATTCTGTGTTGGAAAAGTACTGTGTTTCCCTTTCTGGCAGGAAGAATTCTCCCAAATCCCTCCTTGGTCTGAGCTGCCGCGCTTGACATCTCATTATTTGACTCAGCTGTTTCTGTTTCACCTTCACCCAGCTAATTAAGTAACTCATTGAATGTATTATTCACTCTTTGATTCTGTTATCTGAGTCGGTGAGAAATGGAATTTTAAAAAATTAAAAAATAAAAAAAAAAATCCCCTTGATGGGATTAGTGGAAGGATTGTTGCTGGACACGGTGGGCTGGAATGAGCCCGAGCTAATGGGGTTGGCCATACATGAATCAGACTCTGCTTGAGCCAGGCTTGGGCTGCTGGGAAAGGATTGGGATTAGTGCTGATCATTCCTTAACCACCCCTTTGCCTTTATTTCCATCTCTGTTTCACACTCAGCCTGGTCCTGCAGAGCATCCTGTGGCTCTGGGTCAGCTCTGGGTTTGGGGCAGCTCAGCTCTGCTCCTCATCCCTGCTCCACTGCCAGCACAGATTGCTTTCCAGGGCTTTTGGCCGTTTGTAAATCGTTTAGTTCTTTTTCCTGGATTAGAAATGTAAACAGGAGTGCTCTGCAAATGAGCAAAATCCAGTGTTCAGCTGTAAATTATCCATTTGCATTTCCATCCCTCTGATTTTGACTGCCTTTGTGACTAATCTTTTGTATAAAAGAGAAGTGTTATTACAACTAAATTAACTATTTTTCCTTAATATTTACATTAAGCTACTGAACTGAACATGACTATACATAATATTCTCATTCATGTAAAACCTACATATTTTTTTAAAGCAAACATTTTTAGATGTTTTTTTATAAACCCAAATTAACAAAAAATTTACTGCCACCAGAGAAATCTAGTCTCAGAGTATGACATGAATTTTGGATGCAAGAGATGGAAGTGTATGAATTCACAGGTATGAATCAGGTACAGTAAGGATTTGAATAAATTCCTTTAGAATCCCAGAAAAGTTTTCTGGTCCATTTGCAGTTCATTGTTCTGATGGAAGTGTCTCCCTCTCCTCCTTCCTGGGTTGTCCTTTCAGCTTGGATCAAAGCACATTTCTGGCTCTGGGAAGCCTTAACTGGCAGGAGTCCAGTGGGAGCTGAGAATTCCCAGGGAGGGGTTTTGAAAGTGACTCTGGTGCCAGCCACCAAAAAGCCCCTGGCAAAATCCTCATCAAGCCTTCCACAAAACATCTGATACTTTGTCTCTAGAATTGTTCTTTCACTGTATGCAGTAGTTTGAGTGAATTGGTGCAAAAACAATCGCGAGAAAATTCTTCTTGTTGGTTTTAAATGATCAATACCTTTTCTCCTGATGCAGCTCTGTTAAATTTAAGAAGTGAGAGCTCCATTCTGAAAGTTTTCATGGCAAAACAAAAAGCAAACTGTAGCAGATTTTGGTTTTGTGTAATTAATGTTGCTTTTGCATTACATTTTGAAGATTGGGGTAGTTCCCAAAGCAAAATCCTGGAGCTTCTTGAGAGTACAAGCACTCTAAATTTAGGGTAAAATACGCTGAGTCCAATCGTTGTCTTAGTTGAGCATATACCTAATATTTTTCCTTTTCAAGTAAGAGTACATTTTGCCTTTAGCTTAATCTGCTTTTGATCTGAGCAGTCACATAGTTTTGGATCTTGGTATTCCAAGGAAAAGGGATGACTTTGGTAGAAATGATGGCTTTGGAATAGACCCTGACCTCTTTGCCTTGCTTTTGCAGCTGCAGTTTTGTTAGCCCAGAAGGTTATTGTTCTCTGCAAGGAAAAATAAGTATTTGGACTGGGATATCTCCAGATTAGTATTCTGGCAGGTACCTTTTTATACTCATCTTCTTGCTAACGAGAAGATACCTAAATATTTTATTAAGCTGCTAAAAGACTGAGAACATTTTATGAGACATGAACTTTAATGAGACATGAAGTAGAAAAAAATTAGACTCAGTCTTTCAGTAATTTGGAACAGTGAAAAATGTTAACTGTTTTATCATACTAACAAGGGATCAGAGTATACACAGTTGTATCAGCAAACTGAGTTTGTATTCAGTTATTTTCCTGGTTTAAACTTGTTTTGAATCTCTATTTTTTATGTGCTGTTCTAGAGAAGGGCTCTAGCAATATTTATTACTGCTTTATTCTAATGAGAAAAGTTAAAACATATAAAACCTTGACTAAGTTTAGGGGCTAATTTAATGTACAAATCTAAGGTAGATTTATAGAAAACGAGCAGTTAATCAGATTCCTTCTTTTAACATATAATTGTCTTAGAGCTTATGACTGGTTTATATTTGCATGTTTGCATTGTTCATTCGCACTGTACTTTCATGTGCTGAATTTATTTACTATTTGAATCAAAAAATAATTCACAAAACATGACTTTTTTTTCTCTTCTTTGCTGTTTAAACAAGGCATAAATTAGTTGTGCTGTATAGGGTAATAAACAAGCTTCTCAAATTATTTTAGCTGTGGAAGTTGAGCAATGACTTGAAAATTGACATATATACTTGATGAATATGTGTGGGTTTAATTAATTTTCACCGGTGCAATGTCTTCTTGTAGAATTGAAATATCCTTCACCTGAAGTTAAATATCAAGTGAATGATTTCTTTTAAATTCTGTAAAAATTCTCAATTTCATTTCAAAACCCATTTGTTCCCCTGATAGCAAGAGGAACTCTTGGTTTTTTCCCTCATCATGTGCTCCACCCACCCTCTTTGCTAAGGACAACTTATTTTTGTGTCTCTAAATATTTATATCCAAATACCAAGACAGTTTTTCCTCACACAGTTGTACCTATAGCTAGAAAATATTCCTGAGAGAAACGTGCTGCTCTGAATTTCCAGGAGTGCCAGCAGCAGGAGGCTCTGGTGCCAGCATCAGCTCGTTTGTGTCTGAGCAGAGGCAGAGATCAGCCAGGTACAACGAGCACGACTTCTCCCTGCACCTTTGGGGCTGTGGTGAGTCACAGGAATTAGAAACACAAGAGTAGGTAAACATCCAGTTTTTCACAGTGTTCCCTCTGTACTTTCATTGCTCTACAAATCTAACATTATTATTCTTTTAGAGGGCGTGACACATCCATTTCCAGTTCAGTTCTGTGCTCTTATCTCAGAATTCTGCGCTCGCAGTTGAAATATTAATGACTTTGGCACAAGTTACATTAATGGAACAGTTATGTCTTTTGGGTTTATGTAGAATTAATTTTAGGAAACTGCTTCTCATGAGAATAATCAGAAGCAGCTGTTGGTTTTGCTGCAAAATATTAATGCACAATTAAAAAAAAAACAGTGATTCTGAGGAAACAGGGCTGTTTGCTGGAAGCATACCTTTGCTCTGCCTTGCTGTGGCCATATAGTCTCAAATTCAGAAACTGTGGTGGGTGTTCAATATGTACTGAATTCTTAACTTTCACTGTGCGTTTTTAATGCACCACACTGAGGTTTATTCAAAATGTACACACGAAAATTTTCTGAAATGTTTCTTCTTGAAGTACAAGACCTTAGAGGTATTATTCACATAATATTTCAAATTACAGCTAATTTAGTTCTCTACTGTTTGACTATTTTCCATGTGTAAAGGGTGATTTTAGTCACAAAGCTGCTGTAAGTTATTTTCTGGCTGACTTGTTTGTCCTCTGGAAGATTTACCCTGAGTACCTCTGGCTTGGAGCAAGCCCAGCTGCAGCAAGCACCCTGTGCTGGGGTGTGTTAGCTACTGGATTGTGCTCACCTTTTGCTGACTGGGGAGCCCTTCTCACCTGGGGAAGGTATTTTAGCAGAATCACTGCACCCAGAGAAGCTGTTGGAGGGGGAGCCTTGTCCCTTCCAGGCAGAGCAGAGCTCCAGGGCTGATGGAGACAAGGATTTTGCTGATCTGCAGTGTTCAGAAGCAACCCTGCATTTCTGAGAGAGCTCTGGAATAGCTGGAGAGCTCCCAGTTGCACTGATTTCCTTCCAGTGCTCTGCTATACTTCTTCTGGAGCACCAGAGAGGTGTTCTCTGGGCTCTGTGCTGCTGGAGAGCTATGGTGCCTCTCGCTCTGGAAATTACAGACCCTTGCTTGTCACCTTTTTCCATCTTCTTGAACCTTGTCACCTTTTTCCATCTTCTTGAACCAGTCTGTCTGATTAGAAGTCTTCCTTCACAGCCATTATACTGGAATCTTTGCACTAGGTGGGAATTTGTGTAGGATTTCTTTAGAGAGTTGGTCAAATCTGTTTCCTTGCTGTGCCATCAGTTGCCTAAAGCTGAGCCTTGCAGCATTATTGAACAACCAGACCTCTGGGTGCAGTTTTTGTAGCTGAGGGAGCTCCAGGATTCCTGGGGCCACACAGCTGCTCAGATATTTAAACATCTGAGATTTTGTTTTGCTCCAGCTGAGAGTTGCATCCCTGGGAATGTGTGCTGCTGAAGTTGGTGCTCATTTTATTCTCCCCCAGGAGATGCAGCTCTGTCTCTGCTCTCAGCTCTGCCTCTCACCAAGTGACCAGGCAGGGTTAAAAAAGAACTCAAAGGATAAGCAAGGACTGTGGAGAAGCTTCACTAACCTAAGAAAGGGACCATTATTATTATTATTATTATTATTATTATTATTATTATTATTATTAATCTGGTGAATTCATTTCCTTCCTTTTGTTTGTCTTTGTGGCTGTTCAGGGTGATACAAGCCTTTGGAGCATGGCCTTGGAGTGACTCTTGTTCCATGGTTAGTGCACCATGACAGCAGGTGGAGATGAAAGGAATAGAATTGCTGGGATTTCTTTCTTATTAAAAGTGCTTCTTTTGAAGAATATGGGAACAGCTCTGGTTTTAGGTTATCACTCTCAGCCAGCAGACCTGTTTTCCCATCTCCCCCGGCCTATCTTAAGCTTGTAGGGATCCCAGTTCATACAATTCTCTGCAGGGATTTCTGTTATCTCCTTCTCTCAACTGACAATTTCCCTGTCCAAACATAAACCAGGCTATCTTGCTTTTCCCTCCTTTTTCTCTATTGCATTGAAAAATAGCTTTGAAACTCCACTGTTATGACTCCAATACTGGCTGCACAGACATTTGTTTTCCTGCCTGGAGCCCAGATCAGGGCCTGCACCCTGGGACCACTTCTCATGGGTGGACAGACCCAGCTCTGCATCTCATCTCAGTGTTGGTGTGTTATCACCAGAAACTTGCAATTTTCAAATGCCAATTTTCTCAATCAGCCAAAATACCATTTTCTGAATAACTTTTATACTGCTCTCTCTAGGCTTGAACCTACCTGGTATTGCTGGATGTAGAGTTGGAAATACTTTTCATAGTTTCAAATAAATAATTTCTCTTCTGTAGTGTGTATTTGTGAAAATATAACAGCAGTTAACTAAGGAATCATCACAGTGTCATGGTTGCCAAAATTTCAGTGGAGGATGTAAACATATGACCTATTCTAAAGTAGGTTTAAAAAATTTTCCTTTTTAGTGTTGTAGATTGTAATTGTCCAAATTTATTTTTCCTGGAAACATTTATATTTGTCATATCCATGGCTTTTTATTCAGTGTGTTTTCTGTGGTCATTATTGAGCCTGCAACTGACTTGTGGGTAAAATAAAAGAACCTACAAAAGTTGAACTTAGTGATTTACTAACACACAAAGTAAATAACTTTTCGTCATTGTAATGTTCAGTGCCTACAAACATGGATTGCAATCTCTTGTTTTAGGTGTCTAAATCAGAAATGTGAGTAAAAGAAAAGTTAAATATGCATAGGCTCATCTTTTCTAAAGGTTTGAAACATCCATAAAGAGGCAACATTGTCTGGATGCTGTGGCAAAGGAAGATGACTTAAGTAGTCATTGTGATTATTATTTTTGGAGTGAAGAATGGTTATTTCAAAAACTTTATCGTCTTTTTTGGTCAGAAAATAATGTGCAAAGAAACAAGGTGTTTAAAACAAGAGCTGCTGCTTTGCAGAGTACAGAAGTGAGACCCTGGGTGAAATGGTGGTGGCTGAAATTCCTGTGGGCAGGTGGGCATGGAAACCTCATCCTAAAGCCCTGAGGCAGTTTTAGAGGTCAGGTTCTTTAGTGTCTCTCTGAGCTTTTACACTGCTGCCTTTTGGGGGTTTCACAAACACAAATGCAGTTTTACCATGGGTTTTTTCAGCTGTCAGAAATCCTGACTCAGATTGCTTTTCCTGCAAGTTCAGTGCTATGGAATGTACTTGATAAACTTGGAGCAATCAGAAATCAGGCTGGGAAAGGTGTTTCTAGGAGTTGGTCTACAGAAATCTTCTCTGTCACTGTCCAGTGCTGTGCTTTTGTCCCACAGTCACAAACCCTGAGTGCTCCATAGGATATGAGAGTTCCTGCCTCTGCTGAAATACAGGCAGCTATTATCACTCTTAGTGCTCTAGTTGTCTCCTTCTACCCTGTATTGTTATATAAATATTTGGTTTACATACTCTATATATTAAAGTAAGTTCTTATTATACCTTTACAGTTGAGGATTAATTAACCACTATAATTTCCTAGTCAAATTTAGACTGTAAAGAATGATTTATGATTTTAACTAGTTTCACATATGAAGAAATCAACCTGCTGATCAGAAGCTGCCTCTACTCTTGTGGAGCTCCTCTTGCACTTTGAATTTCCTGACGAGCAGCAGGCAGTGGCTGATAAAGTATTTTACACAAATGGCATCTGAGAATTCTGCTGTTTTTGCTTTTGAGGGTGCCAGATGGGAATTATGTAAAGTAGAGTTAGCTGGAGCCTTCAGAGGACATGCACATTTGGGGAGATGATTCTGCAAGTGCTCTCCTGTTGTTGTTTGGCTCCTTCAGCACTGCAGGAGCTCTGAGAGAGGGGAGATCCCTGTCCTTCATCTGCTGCCCCTCCAGAGCCTGGGATCATTCTGATGTGGGCTGCCTGGGTTTTTTGAACCTTTATTCATTAATTACATGTGAAATGTTTGCGTAGTGGAAAGGCCAGCAGAGACAATATTTAGTGGAGCAGCTCTGCTGTAGAATCTCAGTGCTCATCTGGTGCCAAATCCTGTCCTGGCTCTGCTTTTCTGCAGCTCCTTTAGATCTCTTCAACATCAGCTTCATGTTGGCTTTACTGGATCATTATACCCTGTCAAGAAATGGGTTTTTCCAGTCTGATGAGTGGGAAAAAAAAAAAAAGGTTTGTTGTTGACAACTACCTGATGTGATTTACTCAATATTACCCTTTGATTATCGACATGTGATTTTATGGAATGTATTTCTCTGACTGCAGCATTAATATCATTAGGCTCAGTAAGAGTGATTCCAGTGTAAAAGGATGATGTTCAACGTTTTTGTTGTAAAGTTAGCCACTGTTTTAGATGTTCTTCTGAACTTGTTATAAGGAATTATGAAATTTCACTGTTAATCAGTTTAAGCAGTGAAAAATTAACTAGCAGCAAACAGGAATACTTTCTATTTGGTGGGAATTTAAAGCTACAGAAGCAAGGAAACAAAACTGGTAGCAGATCTCAGATTATTTTACCTCAAAGTTCTTTATTATTGATCAGTTTTGAGGCAGTTTTTACCAGTTATGGCTGCAACTCCCCATCATTCAAGGAATTCCAAAGGGAAATAAATGTCTTTATCAGGATTCCTTCAGTGAACATTGCTCACCCTAACGACTTGCTGATGCTATTTTTACTTTTGCTTTTATGGCATTTCTTTTATGGGATAATGGATTGTGGGAGAGAGAGTTTGTGTGACTCAGATGTTTTAAGGACAGCCTTTATATACAAAACTGTCATATGTTGAAACACAAAATGGAAAGGAAAACTTAAAAAAAACCCAGTGACTAAAAAAAGACTGTTTTCCTAAATTTGTACTAATGCACCTGTAATCCTTCTAAAAAACAGAATTTCCTACAAATTACTTTATAAATTAATTTAATATTTTCAATTTTGATGAAAAAAAAGCTTCATTCTATCCACTTAGAGGGATTTTAGGATCCTTTCAGGCTTCAGTGAGTGCTGAAAAGCAGTTAATTATGTTTGTCTTTAAGGATACATGTTTTACAGAGCAGCTCTGTTTTAGTGGAA
Source organism: Dicaeum eximium (assembly GCA_013396995.1). Taxonomy (NCBI): domain Eukaryota; kingdom Metazoa; phylum Chordata; class Aves; order Passeriformes; family Dicaeidae; genus Dicaeum; species Dicaeum eximium. The sequence continues at coordinate 822,200 of VWZP01009162.1, read as the reverse complement.
GATATTATTGTAATTCCTTTGTTTCTGTTCAGCTAGGATAAAACATAACAGTATTTTTCTTTTTTGTTTTAGAAGAGTGAATATAATGGTTGTCTTCCAGAGGATATATTAGTTGTGTTTTCACTTGGTAGATGCATGGCCATACCCGAGTGCCTTAGTGCTGCTCTGAATGAATTTGTAAAAATATCACTCTCTCTTTTATAATAGTGAGTTAAATTATGTTTTAAAAAAATGCTGTTCTTTGCTTTTGGGTAGAAAATTTAAACATTTGGCCTTACTGTAGCAAGGAATCTGGACCTTAATCTGCCACTTGATGACACACTTCCACATTAATTCTTTGAGTTTTGGGGCAGCACTGACAGCAGCATCTCACAGTGATCCCCGGGATAAAATAACCAATAAAAAATAAAATAACTGCCGTGCGATCTCTGTTTTCTGTTGGAATACACTGGTGGCACCATTTGAGATGGAACTCTATCATTTCAGTTTTACTGACAATTACACCCCTGAAATTTGCCTTAAGAGCAAGAAGAAATGCAAAGTTTATGAATGTAGCTGTTCGGAGAGTTTGTAATTTGATGCGCTTGTATAAATGAAATCTGAAGCTGGTTAAATTGCAGGAATCCAACTAAAAAAACTCTTTAGATTGATGTTGTAATTTGTTTTGTTTTGGGGTTTTTGTTTGTTTGTTTGTTTGTTTTTAGGGGTGTTGGGGGTTTTTTGTTGGTTTTTTGGGGTTTTTTTAAACTTTTTTAGAGAGAACGGTATCCTAGATAGAAAAGTTTCCATTTGTTTACATTGTAACAGCAATTCTTCTCACCCATCCTAATGAATTTTTACTTTATTATTGTTATTATTATTGCTACTACTGCTACCACCACCACCCCAGTAAAATCCTTCCAACTGATAAGGAGTAAGAACCCACTTTATGGGCACATTGTTTACTGAGCTGATGTACTACATATTAGTCAAGGCACAATTATTTTAATAGATCCACTCCTACTCCCCCTTCACCTTGGTGAAGAATATTGGATTTTCCAGTTCAGTGAGTGTCTGGTTGTTATCATTCATGTGCTCTATTGCAGTTATTGTTAATGGTTATATGAACAGCAAAATAGGAAGCATATATCACCTGTCAGCCTGTGTTCTCCAGGCCCATCTTGGGTTAAATTGTGGTAGGATTAAGAGCAGAAGCTGCCAAAATTCAGAAGTTGTGGATTTCTCTTCCCCCCTCTAAGGTTTAGGATTTGTGTTCAGTCTTCAAGGAAAAACTTTCAGTATATTAAGATCATAAATTCTGAATTGGTCTTGCCAAAAAGTAATTTAGAAAATTTACCAGATCAAATAAAAGCGTGTTAACCTGGTTTATAGAGAAAGAGGGAGAAATACATTTTTCTGCTCTAATGTGATTCCAACAACTTTCTAGTTTAAGGGAAATGTGTGCAGTTATATTTACCACGGGGTGAAAATAATTAATCAAAGCAATGTTCTGAGTTCAGGAACAGTGCCATTTGTGCTCCATCAAAAAAATGGGCTTTATGTAATCAGGTTTTTAGCTTTGAAATTGATCTCCTGTCACTATTTTACTTTGTTTTAAGTTGTGCAGCTTAGATATTATCCAGTATTCCTGCTTGGGTAACTTGATTGAACTGGAAGAAAAACTTTATCAAAAGCACACACTTGTGTATTTTAGCCTATAATGTAGAATGAATAGAGAAAAAATGTAATGTGGGGGTAGCAGGTGGAGGTGAGCACATCTCTGATGTAAATTGATCCCTCAGACTCTTTTGGCCATGCTGAGTTGGCATTTCTTAATATGAAATTCCTCATTTTGAGCAGATTTTTTTTTAAAACAATGCCATCAGATTTGGTGAGATAATATTTTAAATGGAATTTTGAAATAAGTATTTTCCTGGGTCAAAACATAACACGCTTCATTAATTAAACTGGAACATTCACATTTTATCAAGTGTCAAATAGTTGAAGGTTACAGAGAAGAGATGAAGGATTCTCCTTAGGATTGAGAGAAATGTGTTGGTGTGAATTCTAACATTTGAGAGAGACCTCTGATGCATTTTAAATACTGATCTAGTTATTCAGTTTTTCACTGGTGAAATGAACTGTTGACATCCAATCAACTGTTGATGAACAAATTAAAACCAAACAAAAGGGTGGGGTTTTTTTTCAGTATTATATGTAATTACACTGAGGGATTCCAACGGGAAATTTGGCCAAAAAACGAGGAGTTTCTGAAACAGAATGGATGAGTTAGTGAGGTGAAATCTCCTGGTTATGAAATGGCAAAGGAATCCTTGCCCTGCTCAGGTAAATCAGGAATTACCCTGCTCAGGTAGGATTAAGGGGTCCTTATCCCCTTTGGAATGGTTTAGAGCCTGCAGCCTCAGTCCTAAAGCTCAGCTCATGGCTGGTGTGTTTAAGTAGGAAAGGTTTGTGTTTAGACAGGAGGGAAAGTGAGAGTTATAGAGCTGCTCTGGAAGTTTTAGTGCTGGACAGCTCCTGAAAGTCAACAGTGTGATGCTTCATGCTTCAAACCTGCTGGATCCTCTGCTGGGAATGGATGTTTGAAGCTGTCTGGTGAGTGAGAAATTGCAGATTATGAGACTAATAAAGATAAAAAAAACTTGGGAAAAAAAAAAAGAATTTTGATAGCCACTTTTTTTTTTCATTTCTCTACTAGTTTAAGAAAAGGAGGAGGAAACTGGTTTTCATACTTTTTTTTATTAATCCAAATCTGTTCATTCACTTCCTGTTATGCTGCTCTAAGATTCCCTCCCAAATGCCATAGCTCATTTTTGCATTCATCTTTCATACATACCTATGGGAGAAAAACACTTGCTGGTCTGAATATACAGTAAAATCAGTTATAAAGAAAATGTAGGAACTGTTATATTTCAGTTATATACTGAAATGTCCTCACATACTGCACAGTATTACACAGAGATATCCACTAGCTGCACTCCAATTAAAAATACTGCAATGGTTTATTAGATATTTAAAAGTATTTACTACAACTAAGGAATCAATATTCTTTATTTAAAAATAAGCTAATTCCTCAGTGCACATGGATCTATACACAAAATCACAAAAGCTGTGGGCACAATTGAAGAAAAGGGTTTAGGGGCGTTGAAGGGACTGTGGGGTTTTATGGTTTGTTTGATGGGGGGAGGTTGGTTTGGTTTGGTTTGGGTTTTTTCTCCATCTCTTGACCAGCACTGAGACAGAGTCATCCTTTTGCAAGAAGATGGCAGGGCTGTTTGGGGTCAGTGATCCTTTGCTCATCACTGTAGTGCTGCTATAGAATTCACAGAATTCACAGAATTCACAGAATTCACAAAAGGACCAGGTTGGAAAAGACCTTCAAGATCATCAAGTCCAACCCAGCCCCAACACCTCAACTAAACCCTGGCACTGAGTGCCACATCCAGGCTTTGTTAAACACATCCAGGGATGGTGACTCCACCACTTCCCCGGGCAGAACATTCCAGTACTTGATCACTCTTTCCATTAAAAACTTTTTCCTAACATCCAGCCTGTATTTGCCTTGGTGCAGCTTGAGGCTGTGTCCTCTGGTTCTGTCAGAGCTGCCTGGAGACAGAGCCCAACCCCAGCTGGGCACAGGCACCTTTCAGGGATTGCAGAGAGTGCTGAGGGCACCCCTGAGTCTCCTTTTCTCCAGGCTGAGCACCCCCAGCTCCCTCAGTGGTTCCTCACAGAGTTTGTGTTCCCAGCCCCTCCCCAGCCTCGTTGCCCCCTCTGGACATGTTCCAGCCCCTCCCTGTCCTTCCCAAACTGAGGGGCAGAACTGGACACAGCACTCAAGATGTCCCTCAGCAGTGCCCAGTACAGGGGCAGAATGACCTCCCTGCTCCTGCTGGCCACACTATTGCTGATCCAGGCCAGGAGCCACTGGCCTTCTTGGCCCCCCGGGCACTCTGCTGGCTCCTGTTCAGCCGGCTGTCAGAGAGGGCAAAGCAGCTCTTTGGGGGGAACAGCCAAGGCAAGGTGCAGGAGGAGCAATGCACTGTGTGTATGCTGACTCCAGAAGTCCATGGGTGTGCTGCTGAGACACCTGAGTGGGAGCCAAGCAGTGAGCTGCAGCCCTGGGAGCAGAGCACAGCTGGGGATGTGAGAGCTGAGCATTTGGGAGCAGCAACACGTCTGTGCCCCTGCCATGGGGCTGTTTTCCTTGTCAGGCCTCCCTGCCGGGCTGGCTGAGCTGCTCTCTGTGCCAGGGGACTGGGATTGCACACTGCCCTGATGTCACCAGTGTCTGTTTAGCTCTGTGCTTCTGAAAACGTCTGGGGAGCCAAAGGGCTCTGCTGTCCTCATGACAACACAGCTTGGCAGATGTTTCAAAGCAAACTGGGTTTGTTTACCCTACACTGGGCAAGGAAGAAGAAATAGCATCTCAGCCACTCTCTCCTTGCCAACAAGAACAAAAAACTCTGACTATTGGTGGATAAGGAAACTTCTCAAAGCTAAATTATATCAACTTGCTGCCTGAGGCTCCAATCCAATCCTTTATTTCCCCTGGATGTTGAAGCAATAGCTGTCATCATCAGAGCTCCTTTTGAGATTGCTCTTGATGAGAGCAGTCCTTTGGATGCAGTGTTCACTCAAGCCTTTGTTTCTGCATTCTTATTAGTGGCATGGCACAGCGCTGGGCCAGGAAGCTGAAATCATTTTCAGTGTATGAAGCACTGATAATCTGTGACCTAACTACTTGTGACTTTTGAGAACAGGTAGGAACTGAAACATTTTAAGTTTCTGGTGGGTGTGGGTTAACCCCAGTAGGCAGCAAAACCCCACTCACTCCCCCTCAGTGAGGCAGAAGTGAGAAAGTTAGTGGGTGGTTTATTAAGGGAAGCCTTGAGTCCAATGTGAGATTCTGCTTCAATTTTTTACCCAAGAAAGCATAGGAAATACATAGGCAGCTTATTGGGAATGTAACTATTTTGCTGCACAGAAACAGCCATATTTTGTGAAAGTATATTAAAAGCATAAAACTCAACTTGTGATAAGCAAAAGTATAGTGTAATATCAAAGAGAAAACAGATTTTTGTAGAGCCCTCATTTTCCAGGGCACTTCTGCAGTCATCACACATCTTCTGTCATTAAACAATTCCTGTCCTGTCACTCTGTAAGCTTGAAAAATTGCTATTTGATTTAAAATTTATGCTTTTTATCGTTACATAGCCCAAAATTACTGAACTCCATTTAAAAGTTCAGCAGAAATCCCCCTCAGTCTTGAAAGAACTTATTTTGTGAAAATTGGATTTAAGTGAAGTAGTTTTCTTATTGATTTATACCCTGTGCTCACACAGTCACCTCTCAGTGCACACAGGCTTCTTCCTGGCAGCCAGTTCAGTATCTTCACTTCTCAAAGTGAATTCTCCTCCTCTCAGCATCCTCACCTCTCCCTGGGGTCTTTTATCTGCTGGAGTAGGGCATGGCTTTGCAAGTGATGTTCTGTCTTTTCCTCAGGCACCCATTTATGAAAAATACAGGAATATCTTTGAGCTTCTGTTTATTTCTCTGTCAAATATGGCAAAACTTAGTAAAGATATTCTAAAGGTTTTTAGGTGTCTGAGGTATGAAGCAATTTTATGTGCTTGTTTCCTTTAGGAAACCTGATTGAAAAAAACACAGATGCCTTCAGAAATTGTGTTGTGTCCTTGTGCTGTTGCTAATTTGAAAACAGAAACTGTCAAGTTAGGTTTCTTTCTCTAAAAGTTGCATCTGTACTCTGGGTATATATTGCAAATTGTCACCTTAGCTAGCTTACACAGTGTGTGGCCATGCTGAAATCACATCAGCAGCTTTCTCAGCTCCTTGGGTTTATCAGGAATATCTATTGACACCTAGATTTCAGTGACTTCAAACATAAGACTTTTTGTGTGGCTGTTGGTCTACCTAACACCTGAGGCAATTTTATTAATCAAATGTAGTTTAAAAATGCAGTTTTAACAGTTTAAAACTGTTCAGATTTACAGTTCTGGAAGTTCCTGTGTATTTGCAGCCTTGAAAGTAGAGGGACATATCGGAAAGGAATTTCAGATTTGACCAGTAGGTCAAAATGATGTTGCATTTAGGAATGTTAATGTTTTTGTACTGTCCAAACTGACAACTTTACCAAATGTTTCTGTTGCCAGCTTTGAAAATGAAATATTTACTAGCCCAAAATTAAGTCTTAACCTGATCTAGGCTTCAAAAGCCAATATTTACAGCTGGATACTGCAACACGACTGATTCACACCTTAAAATGACATCTGTACCTTCTGAAAGTGCTGCCCATTTTATGTGTGGTTTTGGGATGTCTGAGGAGAAAGGTTTTACACTCGGGTACCTTTGCATCACTGGGCTAATGAAACATCTGTTTGGAGAGAGGAGGGGAGTGTGAGGCACGAGGATTCTGTGCTGGGCAGAGACGTGTCTGTGCATCTCTGAGTGTTTGGAGAGCGTTTAGAAAAGGACAAGTAACTCCTGAAGGTGAGAGAAGGGAAAGAAAGGGGAGTGTGAACGTTTTATATACTCCAGTCCATAAAGCTCCAGCAGCAGCAGCAGCAATACCTGTTCCCTCAAACAAGTCTTTATTTAGGAAAAAATCAAAGCTTTCCTTGGGGAGGAAAAAAAAAAAAAGGTTTTAACTCTTGATAGCCTTGAAATGTGTAAATGAGCATAAGGAGAGGGTGGAAGCAGCAGAAAGAGGAAAGCAGAGCTGGGTGTTCACTGGCACAGCAGGGTGGTGGGTGGGTGTGTGGGAGGGCACACACACATGAGGCCTTTCAAATCTCTATTAAAAATACAGCAGTATTTTTATAAGCAGTAATTTTTTTATTACAAAATTTGTCAGTTCAGTTTCCAAGAGTCTTGCAAACCTTCCTGTTACAGTCTACTTTTATCTGGAAAGAACACAAGAAAGCTCCCTAAAATCTGGAGAAGTTTGCTTTTAAATCTGTGATCAGATGGGTTGTTTCCTTTTTGACTCTACTCAAACTGCCCCAAGGCTGCCCTGAGGCATCAGAAATAGGTGCAGATGACCCAGTTTTCTCCTGGTTTGAACTTGTAGACACAAACCTCTTGGTCCCCAAATGTTAGTATATAGAGATGAAGCTATTTCTTTCAAAATAAAGCTCCTCTCCTACATCTTTGACATTGCAACTGTTGAAGCCATTCAGATCCTTGAACTGGTTTGTTAATTTGATGAGGCTTCTGCCTGAGTTGCTGGGGACAAATTTAGTGAACACTTGAATGTCACATTCTAAGGTTTCATTTTTTCATTTATTTTCTTCTTCAGTAAGTATTACTGTGTGGTTAATTTGTTCTCTGGGATGGATGAAATAGAACTGATATGAAATTCAAATGAATTCTTCTTCTGGCAGCCTGTTGGTTAGCAGCAATAATGAAACGTAATGGCCAGTGGATAGAGAAATACATTAAGTATTTTCCTCAATAATTCAGGGCTTTGAGATATTTAACAGTCAATAAAAATATCCAGAAGAATCAATAAGTTCGAATTTGACTGTGTAGTTTTAAATTTTATGTTTATATGTGTATATATATTCTTATTTTGTATAAGATCCTGTTACATTTTCAAATGCTTTATTCATTAAAAGGAGCCCATTTCAGCTGTACAAATTTCAAACAACAACAACAAAAAAGACCCAAACGATGAAAAACACCTTTTATCTCTAAACTATTGTCTTTTTCATGGAACTGGAAGGCAGTACTGTGAAGAAAAAAAACCATCATTTGTTGGCACTTGTTGGGGTGCCAAGGACACGTGTAAAACACCTGACAGCAATAGGTTTATCTTTCACGGGAGGCTGAACAGGATTTTACAAGGTTATTTGCTTCCACCTACTGCTCATCCTCGATATTACAGAAGAAGCCAAGCGGGGAGCCCTGGGATAGTTGGAATTCCAGAGGCTCATCCTTCCTCCCCTGGGCTGGGAAGTGCAGTGTGTGCACAGAAATTCAGTTTGCTTTTCACAGTGCCTTACGTTCGGGTGAAGAAAGAAAATATGTTGGAAGTTCAGACCACTTTTCTAAAGTTTCTGATTTCTTGTGGTTGTTTTGGGAGGTTTGTGGCAGTCTGTGTTGGGATGACAGGACAGCAGAGGAAGGAAATAGGGTTGGGATGGCAGGGAGAGAGCAAACTGCAGTGTGTGACAAAGCACAGGGCACTCAGGGTTGGGTGGTGTTAGCAATGGATTCTTCAGGGAAGTGATTTCACTGTTCCTGCTTGCAATACAAGAAGTGAAATTAAATGTAGAATTACAGAAACTAGGTAAAAAAAAGTATATGCAGTATGATGCCTCAGGTTTTGGCTTTTATATGTTTCAGATTCTGTGCTGCTTTAGTGTGTGGGTCTGGGCTCCATATCAGGGGATGGTGAGCTCTCTGCACAGAGCAGGGAGACAAAACAATTCCTTCTCCAGCTGGGGACCAAGGACAAATGACCCAAATCTCAGGCCCAAGAGCACAAACAACGTGGGCTGAAGAGAGAAAAACAAGGATGGGACTTGATGGGCTAAAGCTGGAATAGGACAATTAACCCCAATATGCAAATGGAGCAGAACTGATCAAAGTGCCAGAGCCCGTGCCCGGTGTCCATTTTGTGCCCATTTTGGTTCCTCTTGGGTGCAGCCCTGGCTGGGCTCTTGTGCTGCCCAAGGTGCATCCATGGAGGAAATCCTTTTAATAAATCCCTGCTTTGTTCTTTAGCTCTGTCCAGCCTCTGTTCTAGGTCAGCCTTCTCAAGGCATCATTTACTGCATCCTAAAGCCAAAATCTCATGCAGGGCCATGCTACTATGGATAATTACTTTTGCTTTCTAGAGCTCTTCACTCTGTTCAGTAACATGTTTATAGTGCTACTGTTGATGAAGTGGTAGATTGTTCCCCAAGGGCCCAGTGTGTTAAACTCAGAAAATCCCAGCCCTTAAACTTGTGCTTGTCCTGCATTGCTCCCCATGTTCTGCAGAAAACCTTGCTTTGTTTTTCTGTTGCTGCCACCAAACAAAACAGACCAAAAAGTCAATTCATATAAAACACAGAGCTCCTAATATATTTGTAATAATATTATTTAATTGGCTGTTATGCAGTGACACCTAGAGAAAAAAGGAATTGTGTTGGTTTAAAACTGAAATGGATGAGAGAGTTTTCTATTTAATTCTATCTTTCCCCCGAAACATCCTGTGAAGTATTCTATCATTATATAGTTTGCCTAAAATAATTCTTCAGAAGGAATATTTTCTGAGTTTTTACTTTTTTTT
>VWZP01009162.1:725068-812886 GCA_013396995.1 Dicaeum eximium | reverse complement strand
TTTTTTTTTTTTTGTTTTTTTTTGGTGATGTAACGACATTAAACAATCTGAAACATTGTTCAGATCTCTAGGATTTTACAATTGCTTTACAGCAAAGGTGCTCCTCAATCTCAAATAATTCATAGAGCTGGGAAATTTGCAATACACATATGAAGTGACAGCACTTTGTCATTTTGCACTTAGAGAAAGTAGCACAGATGTCTCCCAGAGAAGAACATTCTCATTTCTTCCCTTCTCTGAGATTGACAGATGATTCATTTTGATGATTTTTAAAGCTTAGGGTCTGTGTATACTTTTTTCTTTAGAAGAGCTATATCTAGGATATAGACATATACTCAAATATTTATATTTAAACATAGGTTTGATTAAGTCAGTAGCTTCACTGGTTTAAAGAATTACACTAATTGCTTCAGAAAATTAATTGGTTTTTTCCATGCCCTTGTGCAGAAGTCTGAATCCAGGTGTGTAGTCATGAAGACATCCTGTTGTAGGCACACAGTTTGTGGTAATTGGGAGCAGGGCTGTGGCAGAGCCTCCTCCCTAATGGGCTACAGCTGTGTAGGACAGGTGTCTGGTGTTGAAGGCAATGAGCCAGGTACTGACCCAACAGAAGAAGGCACACAGGTGGAATGCATTTAAGATGAGATATAGAAGTTTGGAAAGCTTATGAGACACCAGCCCCAAGAAGAGGGCTGCTGTGTGAGTACTGGAGCAACAAAAACAACCTGGAACTCTGAGAAGCAAAGTCAGAAATGGAGCAGAAAACATGTAAGGAAACTTTCTGGAGTTGTANCGTGGCTGTCTCCACTGCACTAAAAGGTGAAGCCAAACATGATTCGGGATTGGGCTGTAGGTGAGGCACAGCCGGGGACGGAGCCCAGCCCAGCACTGAGAGCAGTGTGGGAATGCTGCTGGTCTGGACTGGACTGAATGTGACACCTGGTACAGGTGAGCCATTGAGCATACAGCTCAGTGAAGAAGGCACCTGGTACAGGTGAGCCATTGAGCACACAGCTCAGTGAAGCAGACACCAGTGGCTGCTGGGGACATAGCCCAGTGAAGCAGGCACCTGGAGTACAGGTGAGCCATGGGGCACATAGCCTGGTGCAGCACTGAGAGCACTGTGGGAATGCTGCTGGGTCCAGACTGAATTTGGCACCTAGTACAGGTGAGCTGCTGGGGAAATCATAAAAATAATCTATCAAGAAACAAGACATAACCAACTAATATAACAAAAACCGTAAAAAACAGGCAGTAGGTCGGTTGCTCAGTGTTGTGTGTTTGTTTGATGTTAAAATGTGTGTTGTGCTCCTGAGTTGCAGCTATGAAGATGCAGACATATAGATTCTATCTTATTCTTGTATATCACTTTATGAAATTGTGTGCCTGCTGATGGAATTACGTAACTGTTATTCTTGTGTATTACTGTATAAGATTGTTGATATATAACGAGAAGTCAGTACTTAGACGCATTCCTGAATCAGTTAAGCCTACAACAAAAACATAGTATTTATTTAAGAGAAAAAGAAATGGGGAATTGTTGTAGGCACACAGTTTGTGGTAATTGGGAGCAGGGCTGTGGTAGAGCCTCCTCCCTAATGGGCTACAGCTGTGTGGGACAGGTGTCTGGTGTTGAAGGCAATGAGCCAGATACTGACCAAACAGAAGAAGGCACACAGGTGGAATGCATTTAAGATGAGATATAGAAGGGGTAGAGTTAAAGAGCAGGGGGGAAGAAGATACCAGCCCTCTGCAGGGCCAGATGTCTGCAGCCTTCCTGGGTGCTGCTTGTGGCTCCACTGTCCCTCTGCCATGAGGGCTGGATGACTGCCATAACATCCAGCTATTTCTTTTAAATCTGACTCCACGTAATTTTAAAGATAACACATGCTTGCAGTGAGGCTGAACCCATGCAGGTGAGATTTTCCTTGCTAAAGATGCAGTGGTTAATTTGCAAAGATTCACTTTCCATATCTTTAGCTAGAGAGCCAAACACTAATGGATGAAATGCTTGTCTAGCGTTCAGGGATAAAGCTCAGAGTGGAAATGCTGTAATTTGCTGTTCAGGCTGAATCTTTTCCCAGGGCTGGTCTCAGTTCAAGGCAAGGTCTCAGTTCTGGGTGAGTTCTGGATGATTCCTGGCTGAGCAGGGCAGGCTCAGCTGGGCTCACTGTGTGCACAGGGGCGGAGGGTGCTCTGTGCCTCTTGCCTGCTGCCCCAGACAGCCACAGAGAAGCTGTGCTGGGAGGAGCATGGGGCTGCTTTCATCCAGGTAAAACTGCATTTTTAATTGAGTAATGAATGCTTGTGAACTTGGGCCTCTTAGGAATTGCATTTAATGGGAAAGGACAGTGGTGAAATAGCAAACTGAGCTGTTCCATGGGCAGCAGAAGGGATCACAGAGATGTTGGCTCTTCAGGTACATTCATCATGCTGAGAGCCTGTAATAGCCATGACTGCAGTCTGAGAGGAGCTACTTTATTCTGCTTTCAGTTAATTTAGGTCAGTGTGTGAGACAGAGCCACTCTTGTCCTTGGTAATATGGGAAGAGATGATTCATTTTTGATTAACCAATAAATATGTTAAAGAACATTACATTCTTTCCAAAAGGTGACTTAGGGCACAGCTAGGACATGAAGATCACTGGTGCTAATGGAGTTTGAATTCATTCCCCTGAGGGAGAAGGCTTTTGAAAAGCTGAGCTTTTATCCCTCCCCAAAAAGTAGCAGATGTAAGTACCCAAACAGGCTCACAAGTGAGCCTGTAGGCAGAGACAGTATTTCCTTCTCCTCCCCAGATGTGGGGAGAGACTGTCTGGCTGCCAGTAAGGCACACTTGAAAGAACATTTTTTAGTGTTATATTCCCCAAACTCCAGTCTGGTTCCCCATGAAAAGTGATGGAATACAAAGAGTATTAGAGGTACTGATTCCTATATTAGACTGGCTAGAATAACAAATGGGTTTTTCCTGCTTAAGAAGTGACACAACTTGATATGCCTCATGAAACCATCTTTAATATAATTTGCTGTGAATTAAAGTATGTTTTTCCAGGAAACCTTGCTTCATCTTACTTGGTTGAATGATTTAATTTTTAAAAATATTTTATAGGTGTAGGTAGGAAGCCTTTGGCTTTGAAGTAAAACCAGTCCTTCATTTAATATGAATAGACATGCTGCTGAAGAAACCTAAATTCTTCATCTTACATCTGTTTTCATTTTTAACAGGAGCTGCTATTTGCTATCAGCATTTGAATTTGTGTGCAAATAACTAACCAATATTCTGAAATATGATTAGAGTAGTTCCAGCTTTGGGGAGAGGTTGGGGAAGTACTTTTCACAAAAAATTGTCCCTCAGCCATATGTTATTTTTTTCCCAATAGGCATCTCTAAAGCTACAATAGTTAAGCAAAATTTGCTTCCAAGAATATCCTCACTAGAAAAGCAAAGTTGAAAAGAAAATGAGTAGGTCTCTTGTCTACAGTTTAGTGACTTGAATTGTATTTGGCTCACTCAGTTTCCAGTAGTAACTTGCTGTAAAAAGGGTGCCTGTGAAGCAGGAAATGCCTTTCAGAGTATAATTTTTGAGATAACCATTATCCCTGCAAGTCTTCAGCACAAAAATCCATAGGCTCAATGAGTTGAAATACTTTAGGAATAAAAGGACCACGTGTTGGGTGTCATTAGGTTTGAGATCATTTGTTTCACTCCTGAGGAAAACATGTCCAAGATACCCACACACATACAAGCTGTGCACACACACAGACATTTACATGTTTATCATAAATAGGCTTTCCTGTCCTTGCAGGTTGTAATTCAGACACAAATATCTATGAAGTCCTAGCTAGCACTTGATAACAGACAGAAGGTTGAGCAGGTTTTCCTCTTTAGCTTACCTTTATATTTCTTTCAGCTTCCATCATTTGTTTATTTAAATAAATAAAAAAAAAAAAGAAAAAAGTGGGCAAGAAATATATTTTCCTCAAGATGGAAGCAAAAAGGAAAATGTATACTAACAAATAATATTTTTTTCCTGAGAGCTGGTAACACCATATTAAAAAAGGTGTGGGGTTTTTTAATGTTGTTTCAACCCTGTCTTTAAATTATGCCTGTAGTAAAGTTTAATAAACTTGACCTAAAGGCACAATACTAGACATTGTACATTTAAATAACTCAGTGTACAAAAATAACAGTTCTTGAGCCTGAGTTACTCTCCCAGTGCTGGTCAATGTGCTTTGTGACATGGGCTTCTCTCTTTGTGCTTTCAGGACACTAAAGCAGAGTGCAGTTCTGGTGTAGAAACTGAGGACAGAAAAGTAAGTGGCTTGTTTTAATGTGATTTTTCAGGCAATTCTAATAGCTGGGATTTTCTCTGATTGTTGTTTGTTTTTTTTTTTTATTAAACCATGTGAAATTATTTTATGGTTCTTTACAAGTGTATGTGTTCATGCTGTATTTTAACTTCACTGAGGACAAAACAGTCTTACTCTATTGAATGTACTTGCTAGAAATTTGAATAACTGCTTTTTCAGAAGGGAATTATAGTCTTAATCTCTTTATACTACTAGAAGTTTATAAGGCTGTTGCACTTCCTATTCTTAATTTACATTATTAACAAATTTATTGTGTGTCTTTCATGATAAAGTTGGAATACCTTGTTAAATATTTGTAAGACAGCAGGATGATTGCTTTTTCTTGCTTTATAAGTAGTACCTTTGAAATATTTTTTTCTTCTTTTAAAAGGGTGATTAAAACAAATGCTTCCAGTTTTATTTTCTGTGGACGAATATAAACCAGATACAAAATAAGTTTTCAGTTGTGTTCTTCACCTTACTCATGGTAAAAAGTAACCAAGAAACAAAGGCTTCACAAAGAAGCCTTCAGCTTAAAAAAATTTAAATTGTCAGAAATAAATATCAATCCAGTTTTAAGGAGAATAACATGTTTTGTTTGAAAATCAGTTGCTACTGAAATTTGAAAATCTGGACTGCTGGAGGTGTGCAGGGTATTTCTGTGCTGAATAGTGAGTGAGTTTGTGGGAGTGTTGAGCACATGACGTGATCCCAAGTCTGTAAGTCCAGCTGTGCTCCCCCTGTCCCACTGAGGCTGCAGGAGCTGAGCATCAGCTCTCATCCAACTCCCCAGGTGCCTCCATTTAGGTTCACGTTGCTTCAGTATGTGCTAAAATCCAGGCTGGGATCTTACTTCTAAACCCTAAGGTTTGACATTTTTTAGTGTTTAGCAACTGTAGAACTGCTCAAGTCAGAAGTTCTTTCTGTAATGTGAGTTATGGTGAAAGGTGTCAGGAGCCTGACGAGCTTTGGACAACAATTTATTGAAGTGTTGTGTTTCGTTTCCTTGTATTGCACCTTCTATCTAGCAGAGCACCAGCCTCTTGCCACTCTTGTGGTTTTTTTCATGGCTTATGATGCCATGCTTTGTGAGGAATCACAGGAGATGTGTGTCTGGTACCTTCTCTTGTGACTCAAAGGGACTGCTGTGAGCTGGGGTTGTTTCCTAGGGGTTTTTTCCACCTTCAGTGACTCAGGATGAGCTTTCACATCCAGAGACTGCAATTAGCAGAAAGAGTTGTCTAGAAAACCCCTTGATTTTTCTCCTTCCTTCTGTCATTTTGTGGAAGCACTTTGAAAGAGCAGGAATGTGATAAACCCCTGTTGTTGCAGGATCTGTTTCATCTTTTCTCTGTGTTTGTTGTCAAAACTGAAGCTTCCACCAAGTTTAAGTGGCACTTGTTCTTTCCAGTCCAGGGAGAGAGTTACCAGTGATCCTCAAATACAGATCCATCAGTCTTGGTTAATTCTAATGCATGGTTTCATGTTTGTTGAAAGCATCAATTAAGAATGTAATGTACTTCATAAACCTGAAACATTGTAAATAAATATTTTTATTTCATCAAACTTGAAATAAAGACAAACTGCTGCAATTAGGGCATGCATCATTAATATCTAATAATCTGCACTTCCATAATGAAATATACTACTAATGAACTATATCATTAGTAATTAATGGGAAATTTTCCCACTTAACCACAAAATACAAACCTGCAAGGTGCCTTTTCTTGTGTTCTTTTTTGCTGAAGTTTACTGATCTATAACTTCTGAAGCAGAAATTTATGTAACCATGACTAAAGCATTGCCTGCAGGCAAACTCAAATTTAATAACTGTACTTATTATTTTGAAATCTATTATTCTGTAAATTGTAAAATAGCAGTTAATTATCGTAACCACTTCATCAGTGATCTGTCTTGCTTTCCATTGTCTTCAACTGACCTTTCCATGAAGGTTTTCATCTCTTTTCTGCAAGGCTAAAAGCTCCTAGGTTTGAGAATACCAGGTGACAAGCAATGCATAGTCTGCTCTCTCTGGCCTGGATAATTATGAATTACTAAATTGTCTTTACCATTCCCAGCAGGAGACCCATAAGTGCATGTCCAACTCATTTCCTACATAATTAATACTTTTTTCTGCATTTGACACTCCCAAACTTTCTTGTTGTGATCTCCCACCACCACTCTGAACATCACAATATTGGATGTTTAATGCCTCATGCGATCACAGAAATGGCTCAGCTTTGCTTCTCCAAGAAATACACATACAAAAGTGACCCTTAAATTGTCACAGGAAGGAATCTGTTAAAAGCATACCCTGTGTGATTTTTGTAAAAAATCCATGCATATCTGCAGCTGGCCATGTGCTGGTTGGGAATTTGAGTCATGGTTCCTGGGTGATGCTTGGGTGATGTTTTGTCATTTGGCCAGGTTGTTTTTCCTCTTACCCATGTTTTCTGATAGAACTCTGTCTGTTGGGCACAAACAAAATGGTTCTGGTGGAAGGCAATTAATAAGGATATTGGCCGTTTTGCCAAGAGGGAGCACGTGGATTTCTTTGAAATCCTTCCATTTGATATATCCAAACCACGGTCTCTCTCTGAGAAGAATTCCAATGTGTACAGCTTCATCATCTCCCATTACCTGAAAAACCTGCCTTGTTTTTTTATAAAATTATATTTTATAAATCTTCCTTGGTTTTTGTTTAATCTCAGTTTATATCTCTACTTGGCATGAGCAGTTATCTTTTTTTTTTCATATGTTTATATGGGACTTGCTTCAAACAGCAATCTTCAAAAATATAAAAAAAAAAGAAACTGTAAACAAGATTTCTCCCAGTCCTCCTCTGTCTTTGAGATCGGAATAGAGAACAAAGGACATGCTTTGTTTTACTCTGCAATTGTCATATCATCAAGTTAATTCCTGACAATGCTGTGAAACCAAAACTGATATAGAGTTCTATCCCCTGCCACCCTTTGTGTGACATTTCCACCTGACACTGCAAACTGGAAGTTAACTTACAGTGACCTTTCTGTGCTGGGTAACTTGGTCTCAGCTCGTTTTTACTGTGCTGGCAATGTTTTATTCTTCATCTCTGGCTGTTTCATTTCTGTTTTATTTCAGTTTATTCCCTGCTAATGGGGCTGTGCTGGCTGTAATGTGCAGTATTTCCTCCTGCAGGCAGCAAATGCCCCCCTGCAGCAGCAGCTCAGCACCATTAGCAGGGGGCTCAAGGTCACCCAGGCTGTCCTGCTGCATTTTCCCTGCTGGAGAAGGAAGTGGAGGCGTATTCTCTCATGGAGAGAATATTTTTGAGATGCATCTTGACTTGAAAATGTCCCACTTCAGAGCTGGGAGCACGGAGGCTTTATGAGAGCTGCTGAGTTTATGGCAGTGCATCAGGGCAATAACCTGATGGGTCAGGCAGGCAGCAAAGTTCCCTGGAGTGCCAAAATGTTTCCTAAATCCCTGTTACCTGCTGTGGGGTATGGGGTAGGCAGTAATGCCTTTCCTGTTCTCTGCCTGCTGTGGAAAATATTTCATAATTTATTTTTTTTTCTTTAGTACCTTCTGTCAGTGGATCTCAAATTACTTTACAAACAAATTAAAAACACCTGTGAGGAAAGTACTTACAGTTATATGGCTTGGGTTACATATGGGGAAATAGGAGTGTGAAGGGGAGATGTAGGCAAGGTTATAAAATGTGTCAGAGACAAAATGAGGAGAAAAAGAAACAGCATTACAAACACATTTTGCTTTGTCTATTCAATGGCTTCTTGCAGGCTGTGGTTTGTTTTTTTTTTTTTTTTTTTACTTTGTTCATGGTGATCATATAAAGATGTTTTTCCTGGAATTTTAAAAGAATGTTTTGGTT
The DNA here is from genome assembly GCA_013396995.1 of Dicaeum eximium. Lineage (NCBI taxonomy): Eukaryota > Metazoa > Chordata > Aves > Passeriformes > Dicaeidae > Dicaeum > Dicaeum eximium. Next base: position 804,667 of record VWZP01009162.1, on the reverse strand, counting down.
TTTTTAGGAGAAAATATGTATCCAAATTCTCTGATCTTCAGGTTACTGTAGAAGGGAATTAATAAGGATATCAAATAGTGAGGAGCACCATGGAGGGACTGAGTCAACTGGTATCACAGATGTGGATTTATTATACTGCTTTCTTTCTTGGCAGTCCCTTTTCCTGCTGTTTAGGGGCTCTCTAGCAGTGAATAGGAATAAGTGTCATTTTTGTTCCCTTGTAAAGGCATTGTGCAGTCTGCATAATTGTGTAGATTATGGAGATGCATTTTCACTCCCATTAAAATAAACGATTTTTTGTTGGGAGGGAAGATCATAGACTCCAATGGATTGGTAGGGAAGTGTCTAAAATGTATTTGAGTATAGATTTAGAGGAATCTAAGGAAGTTTTGCATGCTGATGGCCCTGCTGGTGTCTAACAGAGTGAACAAATGATTCCTGTTTCTCCTGCCTCTTTGCCTGTTGTACAAACAGTGCCAGGTGTTGTAGAACCATGGCAGGACCACACCAAGTGGAGAGGGTTGGCCACAGAACCCAGGAGCCAGGGGGAGTAACCCAGAGGGGGAATAATGAGCTGTTCCAGGAATAGCATCCTCCTGTCACAGCACAGCAGATGTTTCCCCTGACACCTCAGCTCATGCAAGTCAGATTTACTGGTCCTCTTGAGCCCTGCGCAGTGCAGAGCTGGAAGTTTCCACAACTTCCAGAAAAGGGTAAAGTTATCCAAGGGGTGTGAGGCGTGTGTTCGTTGTTTGTTTATTACCAGAAAGGTTACTTGAAATTCATGGTGGATTCCTTCACAATTATTTGAAATCAAGATCTGTTGCACTCCTAAAACTCAGAAAATTGAATCAAGCCCTATTGTTTAGGCAGTATTTATTGCTATTCATACTACTTTAAGTGATATTTTTAAGTCAAAGGATTTTTTTTTCTCCTTTGTCTTAGTTTCATGTTATTTTCAAATAAAAGCAACACTTCTGGGAAAACAGGGAGCTGAAAGTTGCCCTGGAACTTAAGACACTGCATTAATTATTAGTCAGCCTAATAAATACTGGCAATTCTAATGTGAGGAATTGCTCAGAAATCCAGTCCATTTCCTGGCATGTGGCTTGACAGAGTGCAAAGTCTTGCTGCAAAGTTTCCTGGTATTTGAATGCTCATAATGTCATCCCTATTACTGCTCTCTTGTTCTCGCTGTCACTGACATGCAATTATGGGATTTCACAACTGAAGTGGTGACAGTTGCTCCTCTGTGTGTGTGTGTCTGTCTTTCCCCTTAATCCAACTCTATCTAGCAATCTGTAATTTGATAAAGTGGAATTGAAGTGACAGGCGTGACAGAAGTGCCAAAACAATAATTTGACCTCCCACTGAAGTGTCAACGTGTTCTGCTGCATGACTTTTACATATGCTGAATACACAGAAGGGACATGGATAGTGCATTTTCTGTGCTGCAATACCTGCCAAGGCACTGTGCTAAAAAAAGCTTTTACTACAGAGTGTCTTTTGGCCAACCTGTTCCATCTTGAACCAGCACGTCTCCTATCCCTGTATTAACATGTATAAACGTGATTGCTGCTACCAATAAACCGTATTTTTATTGGGAGATTTTTTTTCCAAATCTTCATTTTGAAGACATTTTGATAAATCTTGACATTATAATTCTGCGATTGTCTACAGAATTAGTTCTCAGACTTTATTTTACTTTTCTTTTTAAATCACTTCTACCTTGAAATAAATTTCATTAGGTACATGACACATTCCTGCTAATAACTCCTAAAAAGCTCACTGAGCTAGAAAGAACATTCTTTTATATGCATGAATAAAATATTTTATTAGCACTGAAGTAAATGTATGCACAAGTTACTTTGGCATATATTCATATGTACTGTACCTGCATTGCATGCAAGTAATTATGTTGCAGCTGGGGAAAAGGGAGAGGGCAGGAGACAGAAATTGTTTGCTTTAGTATTTGGCTAAATGTAAAGTTAAAATATTGAGATTCAGGGGGGAACATTCAGAGGGGGAAGGCAAAACTCAAGTTCCAGTTGATGCTAATTACCTGTCAAAATTAGCTGAAAAATAATTTGTGGGAGACTCAAACCTTGCTGAAATTTTGTTTACATCTGGCCATGAAGTTCTCAACAGGTATAAAAACAGAGAGGAATTGGCTTTTGAAGTTGTATAAAAAAGGGAAAGCCCCACAGATCTATAAATATTAGTGTGCTGTGAATAGGAACGTGCCTTGGATCCCCTCTGTGTTTGTGAACCAATAAAACTTCACAGCAATGGGAGACTGCATCTTTTGCTACTGTGGTAGAACATTTTTAAGTTTTTTAAACATTTTTAAAGGTTCTGGGTGGTGTCAGCTTTTCATAACCCAGCTCCTCAGTGTGGGGTTTGATATTGTTTACATGTGCCAGAGAGTTTCATGGTCATTGATGCTTTAGAGACAAGCAAGTTTCCAGTTGATATTTCCTGCTCTTTTATCTCACATTTTAAAATAAAGATGTGGGAGACTTGATAAAGAAGGACTGAGTTGACAACATGTACCTATGACCCACCTTATTTGTAGGTGTTTTTGTGGTCACAGGGTTTTTTTGGCCCTGGTCTAAATAGCACTGAAAGAGAAGGGAGGGTTACACTGGTGTGAGCAAAATGATCTCTGTACAGACACAAGAGTCTCAGGCTGGGGCCTTTTCTTTCATTTAACTTGCTGCCAACCTGTGCTGAGGCATAGAAATGTTTTGTTCCTACATTTTAATTTTCCTCTCAGTAAGGAAAATAGCCACTGACAGGCCTGTTTCCCTGAACTATCCTTCAAGAGCCCTATTGGATCAGAAATCCAGAGATTATGTATTTCTCCAGAACAAAAGGAATGGAAATGCAAGTTCTTTTATGATTTATTTGGAGTCCTTGTAGTAGAGCTGCTGTTGAGACAAGCCCACCAATGTGCTGCTACAGAGGAGGTGGCTCTGTCTTTATTCAACACCAGACCAATGCTCTGATCTCAGGCTGCTTCTCTGTGGTGTGAAAGTTGTGTAGTCCTGTGTACTCATCACTGAAACTATTGTGTAGGAAACTTGGAAATGGCACTTGAGATTTGTGAGAAGAACTTGATGCAGGCCACTGCTCTAAATCATGAAATGGAGAAAGAGAAATAACATTCTTTCTGTATCAAATACTGTATCTCTATGGAAAGTTTAAATTTTGATATTGAAAATTTGAGTCCTTTTAGGAACTGAACCACTGCTTGTATTTTTGCATTTTTTTCTCCTTATAACCAGGATTAAAAATATTCTTATAGAAATATTTAGGAATATTAGGTATTAAAAATTCTCATTTGTTTCCTCTACTCCATGTCTTTAGCATAACCATGGATGGGAGCACTGACCTTCTGTGCATGTGGGCTCAGTTTGTGCCTGCAGCAGCATCTGAGCCTGTTGGACAGGCTTGGAATTCTGTGATTCCCCCTCCCTGTTAACCCCCTCTGTTGGTACCCAGGTATTGCCCAGGAGTTGGCTCGTGTTGGGGATTCTTTTTGGGCATTGATGCTCTCTGGAAACACTGATTCAAAGAGAAGTGTTGCTTATGGTTAACAGCACTGTGACAGTGAAGGAGGAGGGACAGAATGTCACCCAAGGGATCTGGCACATTGATGAGCTGGCTGAGGCAGCAGCTGATAGCCCCAGCCATGGGGGCTGGAGAGACACAGCAAAGGGAAAAGCAAGAAGATTCACGAGTTGAGCTAGTTTATAAAGTGAAGAGACAAAAACCCCTAACCAAAGCCAAACCCCAGGAGGTGCAGAGGAAGCCTCCAGCTGCTGGAAGTGTTTCCAGGAAGGATCCCAGCAGCAGGAGAGGTTCCTGTGGTTGGTCAGGGAGCAATGCTTTGAGGAGCCAGCAGCCTTTGCTCATGCATGGGTTCATCTGTAGGATTTATTTATTTTTAGTCGAAAGGACCCCATAACTCTTTGAGTTGCCTCCCTTTGCTGTGTGCATTCCAGCAGTTCCTTGGGAGGTGCAGGGCACATTTACAGCCTGTGACTGAAGGGAAAGCCTTTGGCACTGGGTGTGGGGGCAGAGATGCTCTCTCAGCTCAGCATCACTCGGTCAGGTGTGCTCCAGGAGCACAGGCACGGCAGGACCATCAGTGCCAGCTGGTTTTCAGCATGTTTGAAGGGGACAGGCTGAATCAGGTGATTGTTTTGTTTGCCAAGGTAATATCTGGGATGTAATCCAGCCTGATTAACAGCATGGCTGTGATTGGATCAGGAAGGGGTAAACAGGCATTTGGAAGGTTTTTCTACCTGCTGGCTCTGTTACTTTCCCAGCAGATTGAACACGTGCAAGAATATGCTTCTGGCCAGTAATCCAGTTCATTTCTCATTGATTCCAGTTTGTCTTTTTTAGTTGTACTGGATTTCTTTCTGTATCAAATACTATATTGCTATGGAAAGTTTAAATTTTTATATTGAAAATTTGAGTCCTTTTAGGAATTGAACTACTGCTCATATTTTTGCATTTGTTCTCCTTATAACCAGAATAAAAACAGTCTATATATAATATAGTATAAATTTTAAAAAATATAAAATTAGAAACATATAGAAATACAAATAATATAGATAATATAAATGCAATGTATAGATATAATAATAGAAATAATCTAATATAGAAATATATATAAAAATAAAGGTAAATCTTTTCTCTGTAGCAATAGATGGCTTTTTATGGTGTTGGTTGGGCAGTTTGATCAAAACTTCCTAATTCCATTATTTCAGAAGTGATTTGTTCAGCAAGGATGCAGACTCTCAGTTAAATTTACATATATCCATATTTAGAAACCTGAATATGTATGCATGTTTCTGTAGTCTTTGAAACATTGTTGAGGATTCTTATGTAGGGAGTAAGATAAGGGTTAATGGATTTTCTTTTCCAATTTTTCTTACAGAAGTATGTTTTATTGTCTTTCAATTTGATGGATGAGACAGAGAGCATGGTTTATATATAAACCATGTGCTTTCCAGATTAGATTGATGTAATCATAGCAGTTCTGCACAGTTCAGCTAAAAATTTGTTCTTCTTGATCAAGGTCAGGAAAATCCAGGGATTCTGCCATTTATCTCATCTCTTCAGCACTGAAACAGGACACCCAGGGCAATGTTAAAAGCACTGGTGTACAGGGATGTCCCACTGTCTCATACTTGCTGTCTCACAACTGGTTTTTAAGAGATCAGGGATTATTTCTGAAAAAAACAGAGTACAAATGTTGAAAAAAAGAATGCTGATATTAAAAGTCCAAAGCAAGGCTTCCTTTCATCCTTCCTTTTATCCCTTCCTATCAGCAGGCTAATGTACAAAGGAAAGTTAATTGAGCTTTTTTTCCTAGATAATGGCAATAGGCATACCATGCAAGGAGCAAACATTTTGACTTAAAAACAAAGCCATTAAAAAAAAAAAGCAAAACAAAAACAACTGATCTCTGTTACGGTCTTTCACTTTCAAGACTTGATAAAGGTTGAAGTCTGAGGAACAGAGCAGGTTTGTTACAGGTATGAAATGTCTGAAATTCAGCAGGGAATGTCTGTTTCAGCAAATTTGTTTGTGTTTCTTAAAACTTTGGCTTGCTGTGGCCTTTTGCTGGTAATTGCTTAATGGTAATTGGTTAATTTTGCTGGTAATAGTTAATGTTAAGACAAAATTTGCAGGGAGGTGTAAAATCCTATTGCACCAGCTGAGGTGGTGTCGTGCCAGCTCGATGGAAACCATTCTTTGTGCCTTAGGTGGTCACAGTCAGGACACTCCTGTTGGTTCCTCCTGAAACTTTTTTGCCTTTGCAGCCAAAGTTTGATGCTGTTTCATTGTGTTGCTGGCTTTGTCCTCATCTGCCTGTGTTGTATTTCTCCTAAACAGATTCCAGTGTTTCTCTGGTTCACAGCAACCAGAGAAAATCAGGCTTTGCTTTTTATCTCTGGGATGCCAGGGGTGGGAGGTGACATCCAGTCGAGAACACACTGGCTGGCTCTCGTCACCTTGCCAGTCAGTATCTCCACCACCCTTTTCCAAAGCAATAAAACAATTTCTACTTTAAAAGGGTTGGGTTTATATCTGCTTTGATGCCTTTTCACTGCTGTTGACAATGCAAAATGGTTACTCAGTGTATTTCTAACTGATGTTGGGGTGAAATTTGTCATGACAGTATTTGAGTAGTTTTGAAAAGTTGGAACACACCTCAAGAACTTTGCCCTTCTGTATTGGTTATATTCTATAAAATGCTTTTGAAGAACTGTGATGCACTGTTTATTAAAATGTAATGAATTTTGAATCTTTACTAAGTAAAGTCTAAGTAACAAAAATGCAAAAGGTAAATTGAAAACCGTTAGAATCTGTATTGCATCAAATCCATGAGAGCATTAAAATTTAATGGCATGCAGAAAAGTAACTCCATCTCTCCAGCACAGCTTCATTTGTATCAAAGTCTCCTTAAAACTGTGTGTCAGATTAGGAACATTATAAATTAAGAACCTATATTAATTGTTTCAGTTCTGTGAACTGCAAAGTTCTTCCTAATTTAGTGACCAAGTTTTGTGTATTAAACTATCTTGTCTTCTGCCACCCATACTACAGTCTTGGTTTTTAATACAACACTGATGTGGTAATTTCGCTATGTGTTTTATCATAAAGGATTAAGTAATTTAATATAATAATGTGATATAGAAATGGGTTTATTTCTGCAACTCATTCTAGGGAGACATTTAAATGTGCAGACCTGTTATTTTTTCTTTTTCCATGTAGTTACAGAGCCCTCGTTGATTTGATATTTTAATTATATAACATGATACCTATGCTTTTTTTCAATGTTGCTCCAGCTAGTGGACTTTACTGAATCTGGCTTGGCTCTGTATTTCTATTCCTTTGGGATGCTTGGAAGTAGAGCTTGTTATGTCAACCCATCAAGTGCAAAAGTTGTCCATGCCCACCATGGACCTAGTTTTGACCCCAGCATAAATTAGCCCATGGTTGTGTTTTCCAGCTGCATTTATTTTCCAAATTCTGTCCCAAAAAGCTGCTTGTATCTCAGCTGAAGGGTGCTTTCTTTAAAGGAGGTCTGTGCTGTCACAGCTTTCCTACACTGTGCAGAACAACCCCCACACACACACACACACCAGGTGCTGGGGTTCTGGCCAGTTTTTGTTTGCAGTGAGAAGAAAATGGTTTTGAGGGACTTGGAAATTAATCCTTCAAATCAGCTCAGGTGACCTTATTTGCAGTCACTGGCATTTCCAAATGGATTTAAATGGAATGCTGCTGCATGACTGCAATTCCTTTGAAAAGAACCTCCAAAAGCTTTGTAATTCTGGGCATTGCCTCAGTCCTTGCCATGGCCATTAAGATAATTAAGACAGCTGGGTAAGGCTGCTGTATTTCCATTGCAGCTGTGATTCCAGTGAGGCTCTGTCTCACTGCATGGGGAGAAAAGGGATTGTGTGAGCTCCCTTGCAGTGCCTCCAGCCTCAGCTGGGGCAGATGAAAATATTAGTTGTTGCTATGAGATTTGGAGTTGTTTGGAATGTTTGTTCGTAAAGTTAAGTTCTCAAAGGAAAGTATCATGATTTTTAGAAGTTCTGCACACTTTTCAAGATTCCTAACCAGCACAAACTCTGTCAGAGTGTCCATATTTGTTTTGGAGGCTCTGTCAGCTGAACTCCATTGGGGATTTATTAACTTTATGCCTTTAAACCAAAAGGCAGTGTACTCAAATCTGATCTGTTGTAATCTGACACAAGATTGTGAGAATTGAGTCAGATTGGATCCTGGACCAAATTATTGCATGCAGAAGCATGATAATAAATTTATCTTTCAAAACATTCCTTGTACTTAATCTTTCACCTCAAACACTGCTTCAAAATTAATTTAAGAAGCTCTGAAACGTCATATGCACTTAAAAAAAGTTGATGTGAATGTCACAAAGTGCTCTTACCTTGCCTCTTAATTTCCTGTGTATCTGAAACATACCCAAAGCTCACTGTGAGTTTTCTCAGGGCTGCATGTGTCATGTCCTGGGGATTTTTTATCCTATCTATCTGAATTTTAGGGCCAGGCTGATTATCCTAACAGTCTTTGGTTACCAAAAATGTCTCTCTATTAATTTTATTTGAGCTTTGTCTGAAACATTACTCAAGCTAGATTTGCTTACCCCTAAAGTTGATTAGCTGTAGGTGCTGTAATAATCATTATAAGAAAGAAAATGCTCCTTTTTTTTTTTTTTTCCTGGCATAGTGAAGCTCAGAGTCGATCATGTGTATGTGGTTTAAATGTTACCAGATATGTAGTTCAAAGTATGTTGTTGTTGTGGTCTTTTAGTTAATAAAATGTCACTTTGTGCATTTGCCTTTAAGGTCTGCAATCACAAACTATTTAGCAATGGTTTTCAAATTTCATAGTTTAAATTAAAGTTTAAACTAACAACTTTATTAAAAAATAAAAATAAAAAAAAACCAGAAAAAAGGCAAAAAAAAGACAAGAAAAGCATGGTTGTAGATGACATGGCATTTTTAGCCATAGTTTTAGTCAGTTGGTTTGAATGTTCTGCTCTCATGTTCTGTCTTTACTTGAGAATCAAATTTTCATTTATGCATTCAATACTTCTCCACGTGAATACTACAAATCCCCTCAGTACCGTGCATTTTTACAAATGTGCATAGTATTAAGGCTTGTTCTTTTTTCATTTTATGTTTATCTTCTTTTTTCACATTTAAATGTTTAGCTGGCTGCATGTCCCCATGCCGTGATGATGTAGCTCCCACAGCCAGACGATGGCACTGCAGGCTAAAGAACACACCTGCCAGTAAATCCTGTCTCCTTTTGAAATGGAATAGGTGTTGGGTTTATTCCTCACCCCCAACCATTTCATTTCATAATAACTTCACAGTTATTTTAAGGCCTGTTCATCCTCAGCAGCAGCCATGGTCTGGGTTCTCCATTATTGCACTGTCACCACAGCTCTCCTGGATGTTTATTGGACTTGGTTTAGATCTTTTACAACTCCAAAATAATTTCTTCTACTGCCTGTGTATTATTCTTTAATGTGGTGAAACTTCACTGCACTAAAACTATTTTTGTAAGTGTTTTGCACAAAAAAAAATACAAAAAAAATGGCTTCTCTCAGGCCACTCTTCTTCTTTCTACTTCTTTTCTTCACTGTTAGTTTTATGTAGTAAAAATTGAAACATTTCGATGGCCACATCTCTGTAATACATTAAAATAGTTGGAACTGTGGCTCCATGTTTATATATTGCCTCAAATCCATGTGTGTGACAGCAGCTGCTCTTTCTGAACCACACAAGAACCAGGCAATGAAGAGATTAAATTGATTTAAGGCATTACAGAATACAGCTTACTTGTCATGCTGGCCTCTAGAAACTAGTCCTAAACACTATTTTTTTACACTTCAGCCTAAAATGAGAGCACTTTTTGTGACCAAGTGGGCTGACTGTGACAGAAGCCTCAGTGCTTTTCTTTGACTCTTTCACCTCTCTCCTCCTTTTCTCCCTGACCTCTTGATGCTGTTTAGGCATTATTTGTATTAGATTATTTTATTAGAGGGAGAGGATTACTGCTGGATTTATGTGTCTTGATAAGGATTTCCTTTTTATTTATTTATTTCTATTAATAATGAGCAAAGAGAAGCTGGGGTAGCCAATTCTCAAAGCAAGAATATGAATAATATAACACAAAACCAGCTTGAAGGATTTGGTGATAAGTAGGTGAATTGTTCTGAGATGATACTTTTGAAAACAGAGTTTATTTTATTTATTTTTGTAATAGTCATGATGAAATTCTTTCACAAAAGCAATTCTATTAATTTGTTGAAGCCACACGTGAATACATTGCTAAACTGAAGAGAACACCTCAACCCCCACCATTGCTAAAGCTTTTGATTTTGCTGAGATTTGCTTTGCTCTGTAATACGATTGTTATGCTTAAGTGTATTTATCTGAGCAGGTTTATTACCTGTAATAGTGGGGTTTATTTGTTTGTTTTTACTTATTGCTGAGTGTGGGATTCCCAAACAACTTGGGCTTTCACAGCAAGGCTCTTGTTACAATATTCTTCACAAAAAACGTTTGCACATGAGTCCCTAAGGGATGGGCTAATACACAATGCTTGACATTTATATAAGGAAGGGTGAAATTAGCAGTGGATTCCTTTACTCTGGAACTGCCATGTGAAACTCCTGGGGATAAACCAGAGACCCACAACTATTAACTTGCCTTTTGCAGGCAGTGGATGAAAGCCTGACTGGTGTGGCCTGCAGGGCACAGCACAGGACCTGGCTACTTAGCCAGGCATTTATTTACAGCATCTGGGGGACTGCAAGGGGGATTTTTGACTGGCAAGATTAATGGCAGGTAGAGGGGCACAAGTGCCATGGCTGTGTGTAGGGAAAGCTGCTTTTTTTCAGTAGGTATTATAACAAAGCAGTTTTTAGTAATAAATCAGAGCTTGCCTGATCTGTGTTAGTCCCTCTAACCTTTGTGCCACTGCTGCTGTGGTAATGTGCATTGTCTCACAGAGTGGTGGATCTCCCACACTAACCAGTGCAATCTCATGTCCCACAGAAGCACATTCTAAGTCTTAGCTCGTTGCCACTGCTGGCATTAAACTTTCTGTCAGATCTTTCAAGTCTGGTGTCATAATTTACACACAGCTGTTTATGGAAAGGGGAATTCCAGTTAGATACATTAATGACATTCATCTGCACTCTGGACACAACTGAACAGTAAGTTCTTACAGAAATTGGCAGCTGTGACTTTACTTGGTTCAGCTAATTGTGTGCTCATAGAAGTCCATGTGTGCTTCAAGCTAACTGGAGCAGCTTTTATCTCTGCCTGTGTAGAGATCTGATTAACCCAATTGGACCTGTGATTCTGGCCTTGGAAACCTGTAAACTTGTGCAATAAACCTCAGAATTTGCAAATTCTATAATTAAGTTTGCCAGTTTGCCTTGGTTTTTTTGTTTGTTGTTTGTTGGTTTTGTTTGTTTGTTGTTTTGTTTTGGTGTTTGTTTTGCTTGTTAGTTTTTGTATGCCTTTTACTGGGTTTTCTAATCTTTATTTTCTCAGTAGGTAAAGTCTTTGGTACGTAGTCCTGTTTATTCAAAGTCTGTAGTTATTGCCTTTGTCTCCTCAGGCTGATTTTTATTTTTTATTTGTTCTTAAGAATCTGTTAAAAAGTTAGGCTAATTTAGTGTGTCATCCCTTTTGTAACAGTGCTCCTCAAATGAACATGATTCATATCTATGGTATTTTCTAATTATTCAATAAACTGTTTAAGGTTTAACGAAGTTGAAATCAATGGCCAATGACATTTTAATATGGATGTAGTGCATAAGAAATTTTGGTGTCTGGATGTTGTATTTTGAATATATTTCTGAGCTGAGCTGGGAGTGGAGGTGTGCACTGTGGAGTTACCATTTACAGCTTTTAACTAAATTACTCCTAATTGCATTTCTATTAGTATAGTGAGTACTTGGGAATCTTGAAAGAGCTTTCACATGAATAAGTCATCCAGTGGTAATAATTATTTACCTGTCATGAAGTGGAAAATGAAAAAAATAAACAAGCTGACAGAGATGCAATGTTACATCAGGGAGTTTATCTTGTAGAAAAAGAAATAAACTGTATCTTACTAGGGTTTATCTTCTAACTTAATATTTCATGCTAAGAGCTAGTCAGTGAAAAGAGGTTCCTAAAATATCTCATCACTTTTTATTTTAGTAATTAAGACAGCTGAATTCCTTTTGAAAATACTGAAATGACTGTACAGTGTGAGGGCTGGGAAGTGCCTGAAGGGAGCTAATTACCTGGTTGGTGACTTGGATGGAGAATTTGGCTGTTTCAGGAAGAATTCCTGTTCTGTTCTACTTAGGAAAAGTCTTCAGCCTCCCACTGGCTTCCCTGGCACAGGTTCCCAGAGCAGCTGTGGCTGCCCCTGGATGCCTGGCAGTGCCCAAGGCCAGGCTGGAGCAGCCTGGGACAGTGGGAGGTGTCCCTGCCATGGCAGGGGGTGTCAGACCTGAGTGATCTTTAAGGTTCCTTCCAACTCCAACCATTCTGGGATTCCATGATTTTCTGAGCTCTGATATTTCTCTGTGGATTTTTGGGCATGACTTGTCTTGTTCATTTTCCTGTGTAACCTCCAAGTAGAATTTGTTGCTGTGAAGCCTCAGGACAGGTGAAAGTGTCTATTAGGTCATGAAAGAATTCTGTTTGTTTTATTCCAGAACCAGCTCATGATATAGGAACATAAAAATTATTATTTTGAGCTGTCATAATTTTTCAGGCACGTACAAATCTCCTTTAGTATCCTGTGATGTGGTTTTGGTTTTTTTTGAGGAAGACAAATTATATTGTTGATGTGAGATGTGTGTGATTCTCAGTTTAGGCATTGTTTGCATTCAAACAAAGCCTTCTCCCACTGCTCACTAATTCAAGTTTCCTGTTTTCTGGGTGTGATGACAATGTAAAGCTAATGGTCCAGCCTTGTACCCTTTGTAAATAAATTGTGAGGTGTTTCTATTGCAGCAAATAACAAACCAGTAATGCTGTTCTTCAGACAGGGGCTCACCTGAGAGATGGGAGGGGCAGGAAATCAATTTTTCCAATTTCTTATAGGAGATAAGCATCTCTTTGAGTTGGCACAGATTAATTATACAGATTATATCAGTTGTCTTCATCAGAAACCCTTGCTAGTAAATCAGTCTTACTGAAATGGTTAATATAACATCCTTTTGAGCAACTCATAACTTCTTTGACAAAACAGCATGTAGTTTGTTTCTTTTTACTTTCTTTTTAAAAATTGTTGTTTTATTATTGGAAGTTCTTGTAAAGCAGATCCACTAAATTCAAACTTGAAAACGTGAAATCAATCCTGACATTTAATTAGATGTTCCAGGTTCTCTTCAGTGTGAATATGAAAAGCAACTGATATTCTGAGGTCATGTAATTAAAAAATTCCCTATAGCTGTCCTTTAAAGTTTTTTTTTTTTTTATTTAGATATACATGTGCATTTATGGAAATGAGCAGCTGCCTTAAAAATTCTCCCTAGTTCTTACATATGCAGTTTTTAGATTCTTTCTTTAATACCCTGCTTTTGGAAGTTTCTTGTTTTCTTACTCTTAAGTCTTGTATACCAAACAGTAGGCAAATGGTAAAAAAAATTTCCATTTCTATCTAGTGATGGTGAAAATTTTGAAAACGCAGTGCAAGCAGTATAAATGCAAAGGGGATAAAAGGGGGGTAAATGCCTCATTGTTTCTGTGGTGGTATCAATACAATCTTTTAGCCATGCACTGGGGCCTCTTTGGCCATCTTTCAAGTGCTGTGGTTTATCTGGATGTTGGACATAATCTCTGGAACAATTATAATACTCTACTGGTTTATTTTACACAGTAAAGGTACAAGTGATTTTAGAAAACAATTCTTTCTGTGGTTTTTGTTTTTGAAGTGCTGTAAAGTGGAATCTCTTTTTAGTGTAATTGGTTTTCTTATGAGGGAAAAGTCAAACACCTTCAGTGTTCTACAGAATATGTTGAAGTTTTGAATGAAGAATACTTTTTTTTTTTAAAATGTTTGCCCAGGCACATTATTCTACACCTAAAATGCTGACTTAGCTTCAAGTGGAAGCAGGAAAAGAGAGACTAACAAGGAGCCTGTACCATGAGTTTTATTCACCATGCCCAATGACTCTCTGAGGGTCCTGACCTTAGAATTTCCTCTGTACAAGAGGTGTGCAGCTCATCTGCTGCAAGCACACCGGAGGAAATGTTGGGGGACATTTCCAAGGAGCTTTGAGCTCTTCAACCTTTCTTGTGTTCTGATTTCATGTGAAACATTCTGAACTGGCTGGCAGTTTTTGTATGGCTGCGTTGCTGTCTACAAATTGTTCTGTAATTGTTTTATAATGGAAGGGTTTTCCTTTTCTCAGGGCATTCTGGTGGTGGGCACAGAGCTGGGTGTCCCCTGGAAAACTGTCCCCTGAGACACTTTCAGGGTTTCAAACAGAAAAGAGTTTAGAACTGCTGACATTCAATGTTATCTGCAAAATTACCTGTTGTAATGTGGGGAATATGATGGTATGGGAGCTGTTTGACGAAAGAAATGTATTTATTATCAGTACGCAGATATTTTCATCTGATTGTTGTGCATTGAAGAAAAAAAAAGAAATAAAGAAAATGAAGTTTAGCTCTTTTTCTCTGAACTTTTCCTATATGTGAGTTTTCTCTCTGTTTGCTAAATTGATGAGACATGCATAGTTCCAGATAAAACATGCAAAATACTTAAGTGCATGGAAGAAAGAAAACAATATTTTCACAATTCATTTTCCCCCTATAAACCACCAAGTTGATATGGTTTAACTGCAATTTTTCCAGCCAATTCCTTATAGAAAGCATCACTTACTATTAAAAAAAAAAAGCAAAACAAGGGGGGAAAAGCTTCATAAGATGAAAAAACAAATGTTTAATAGGAAAAACTGATTAATTTCTGGGAACAAGTAAAAATATCTCCACAAATGTGTTTATTTATTTTGATGCTTACTAGATACAGTTTTCATATTACACTGCCAACTGAGGTTAATGCACATGTGTAGGAATAAATTTATTTATTTATTTTGATGCTTACTATGTGATGCTTACTATTTTGATGCTTACTATATACAGTTCATATTACACTGTCAACTGAGGTTAATGCACATGTGTAGGAATAAATATATTTACACTGGTAAAAATTTTACCCCTCTAGATGCTGAAAATAAGCACCAAGATTGAGGTAAGTGGGGATAAGAGCGTTTTCAGTTTTTTGTTGTTGTCTGTTCATAACACATAAAATATGTAAAATGTTGTTTTTTAATGTCTCCCTTTATAAACAACAAATTCTGCAAAAGCACTTAGTTATTTGCTGCCTATAATTCTATACTAAATCAAAAATTACTGCATAAAACCATAAAGCCAGCCAGTTTTTAAACTACAGTCTGGAAACAGGAGATCCTTTATTCTTGTTTTTCCTTGGAGTAATAAAAAAATGTTGTGGAAATGTCAAAAACATCATCAGGAATAAATGCTGGGGGTTGGTGGGTGAGATTTGGGTGCCTGGTGGGGAGCAGCAGGCAGCACCAGGGTGCTGGGAGCAGTAAGAGCTCAGAAACTGTGCCACATTCCATCCCTGATTCCTCATTTCCCTAAATCTCCCAGGCACGTGGCTTGGGCTGTGAAGCAGGGAGTGCCAGCACTACCAGCAGCACATTTGTAGCTGCCTGCACTGTGTATCAGAAACCATTTGTGTGAGTTATTCTCTGCCAGTTTCGTCATTTAATGGGTTGTACAAACAATGTGTGTGTAATACATTCAAAGTGAGATTTAGGTTGGTTTTGATGATGTCTCAGACATGCTCTCTGTGCTGGCACAGTTGCACTGAGACACAGCTTATGTTAATGGAATAAGGATAACAGGAAACTGAATGGAAAAGTGAAAAATAAAGAATGAGAGATCCCAGACCAGGAGAGTTAATAGCTCAGGAAGCTCATTCTTTCCCATTGTAAAATCCAAACTGCCTTTGTTGGGAAGTTATGTCTCTAGTGAGGAAATGACAGTTTGTCCTGGAAACATTGGCTAGTCAGAGATAGGTGCCTGCATTCCCTGTTTTAAGGGATTTTAAGGGATTAAGCCTGCATTCCCTGTTTTAAGGTGCAGGCTGGCTGGCTGAGGGACCAGTGCTCAGCAGCAAGCCCAGCTCTGTCCCAGGCCTGGCACAGCCAGTGCTGCAGGGCAGGGCACAGATCCTGTGCCACTTTCACTGCTGCAGGCTGAGCATCTACCGGGAATGTCTCCTCTGCCTGCTGCCAGCAGGAGCCTTTCTGAGGATGCTCTGGGTGTTTGCCTTCACCTGGAGGTTTCTGGGGGTTTCAGCCGCTCAAATTTATTTTCTCAAGCATGGTTGGAGCTGGACAATGCCCTGCTCTGAGAAAGGGCTCTCAGTGGGGAAGGTGTGTGGCAGTAATCTTGAGAAGAAGTGGCTCCCTGGTGTTTGTTCTCAATGTGCAGGAGATCATGAGAGAAATGTCATCACCTCTTGCTGAGTACATTTATGGGGGTGTGTTCGTGTGTTTAACAATTGGAATTATGTGATTTATTTAGGGAGGAAAAGGAGCAGTTGAAAATTCTCAAATAAAGATTACATTTGCACCCAGGAAGTGGAGAGAGAAGTGGAAATGGGTATCCACAACTCTGTCTACAACCAGATTCAGCTTTTCAGCCATTGTGGCTTGGCCAGTTACTACCAGGGGGAAAAAACCACCTGGGCATCTGCTCCTCAGAACTTGTTAAGACAGTGGAAGCAGTGGGAAGGCTCCTGAGTGACCAAACAGCTCTCAGTGTATTGGTGCTCTCCTGGGCTGGGCTACACTGTATTTCCAGGAGTGTATATCCAGGTTTTAGAACTAAATTTGGAGATTTGAAGTGACCTTGCAGGGAGAGATCCAAGTTAAAGAATGTGCATTATTTTAAAGCTGAAGATATCATACTTCAGTTGAAAGCTAGAAATCAGCATTTGATTCCTTCCTTTTAGCAAATGGCAATCTCTCTTTATTACAGTGTTAGATTTTTCAAAATTATTTTCAATCTTAAATACCCAGTATATTTTTGTTGCTCAATTTATACAGAACTCTTATCCTATACTACTGAGCAACCTATAAATTTCATTAAATCCAGAACAAACTGCTGTTCTCTTAAGATAACCCAGTATTTGTTCCTTCTTTTAGCTGGTTGATACAATTTTTTAATATTTCAGTGTGCTTTTATGGAAGGAGAACCTCTTTTGATCCTGCATTAAAAACCAGTTTGTGGTGTGTAATTACTATATGCAAGATGATTTCAATAGTCACACAATTCAAATCTGTGTCATTATCCAGATAGAAGTGGAATTATTCATACAAGTTTATGAAGAAAGATTTGAACCTTATTTCCTCTGTAGCTTTCCATATATTATATGGTACATCTAGAAAATCACCTGAATTATTAATATTTATTTCTTTAAATCTTGTCAGACCACATTTTCTGTGTCTTACATATGGTCCATCAAGTATTTTTCTTCCTTGTTGGGGTAGAAACATCTTGTCCTTTTATTGGTGAAGGAAAGTGTTAGATGGAGAGTTTCTCTTTGGCAAAGGCTTTCTGCCAGCTGCTAGATGAGTAAAGTGGTTTCAGAGTCACCCAAATTTATTTTCTCAGGCTTTGCTGTCTCAGTAGCAGCAAGGTAACATCCCTCTTGATTGTCTCCTGGGAAGGAAATCCAGTCCTGCCATATCCAACAGCACAAGACATGAGTGGATAATTGTTGGAAATAACCCACAATATTTAGTGTTTCTTACTTGGGGTGGTTTCTCTGTGAAGGGATTGATGGTTGTGTGTGCTCTTTCTGATGTTTTGGCATGTTAGCAGCAATTATGCACGTGGTTTGATGGTTTTAGGGTTATGCAAAACCTTGACTAATATTTCAACTGCTTGATAGAAATGATCTTGATACTGGCATCTCTCATGTGGAGGTAAGGGTGTTGGTTCTTTTCTTTCAAGTGGCAAAGAGCCAGACTGACTGGAGAACAAAATATGATCAATGGAAATTCAAGGAACACATTTTAAAATAAGTCAATTTGGTAATTACAAGTCGGTGTACCAGTAGATTTTCACAGCAGGGAAAGCAAAGAGTGCTAATTTTATTTTAATTAAGCTTGTCTGTTCATCAGGATCAGAGGATTCTGGCACCAAGTGGGAGAGGAGGAGCTGTGTGATGATAGACTTGCTCCGTGCTTGACTCGGTCAAGTGGCTTCTATTTTTCTGTGGTTATAGCATGAAGTGTTTTCAAGTGCTGCTCAAGGAGCTCTTCAGGTTGGAAATGAGCATTCAAAGAACAGGATACAGCTCTCTTGATCTCTCTTTAGTTCTATGGCTTTTACAACTTTCAGAAAGCTCACAGGGCTACCACCCTTTCCCTCCCAGAAGGAGAAAATAATGAGTAGATAGAAGAGTCCTTTTTAGTGATTAGACATGTAAATCTTCAAATCTTCTGTAGTTGCCAGGTCCTCTTAACTCCTGGCTGTGGTTCGAAATTAAGCAGAGCTGTTTGGTTGGTATGAATAAAGAGTTTTTCCTCTATATAGACCACTTATCAAGATCCAGTTTTATAGAGGAGTTTCAGGTAGCTGTGGTTGAGGTGTCACATGTGGGTGTGCCTGAACCTCAGCAGGAGCATTCCAAGGGAAGAGGTCCCTGGCAATGTGCCTTTTCCAAGCTGACACCACTCACACCAACACACAAGTACAAAACAAATTACTGGCCCACGTTTTAGCTTGGCTTTGCAGTGTGGCTCTGCTCTCCTGACCAGGCTCACTTAAACTGATCAAGACTCATAGTAAAGGCAATGTTTCTTTTTGGTAGAACTCCTAAAGAAATCTGTTCCAAGAACTAGCTGTGGGCTCACTGCTCTCTTCTAAAATTTTCTGAACTGCCTTACCAAATACTTGAAAGGATAAGAATAGTAAACCTATTATCTGATAATTACCTGCTGCAGGATGACTACTCATTTGCATGTTCTGATTCTGGCTTTGCATTATATAATTTTAATCTTTTGATAATATTCCACTTATGAAGGGACTTGGCTTTTTTTCCTGCTAACCACACTATCAAAAAGCTATTGCAAGATGTTCTGGATCCAAATGGTAATGTTTAATCCAAATATGTCAGGGAGCAACTGAGTTTCAATATCCCAAGCTAAGCCTGTAGTTGTAGCACTCAAGTAATTTTGAATTGGAGTGGACTTGTAATCAGTGAACTCAGAATGAAGAAGAAACATCAGAACTCCATTTTGGCAGATTGATTAACCAATGCTGGAAAGGTTTTTCTAAAGCAGCAGTAGAGGTTCTTTGTTAAGTTACTCTAAAACAAGTAATTGAAAACATAAAAAAAAGATTTATCTGGGATATAGATTTCCTAATAATTAATTGGTTAATCATGTGCAATGTGAGCCTCTTCCTGAGGTTTCAGGGCTTTCTGGACTCTCCACATCTTCTTTTCCCACATTATATCTCAGGAAGTCAGGAGGGCCCTTGTTTTAATGAGCAGTGTAAGGTGTTTGTATTTTAAGTTCATGAGTTCACTTCTTGTGAGGATAGCGTGTTCACAGGTTTTAGTTTGTGTGCAGTATCATTACATCAGATAATTCTGAACAGATAATTCATTTCCATGATTTAGGATGTTCTTAATTGCTTTACTGAAGGGAGATTGAGCACCTTTTAACCAAACAGCTGAACGATTTGCTATGACAATTCTGCCACTGTGCATTCACTTAATTTCCAATTAATCAAACATTCAATAAATCATTAGTATAATTACACCTGCTCAAATATTCCTACCCCAGCACATTAGCTATGCTCAGGCAGACTCTTTCACCAGCTGTGTGAATGGATTCATTTGTCTGACCCAGTTGGTTGCACGTCCTTGCTTCTTATGAGCCTTGAGAAATGATAGGGCAGAAATTTTAATTATTTATAATACCAGGCATTCTTTTGAGTCGTTGTTCATGCTTTTCGCTTGGATGCTTCTATACCAACTTAAAACAAACAGCAGTGCAATAGTGGCTGGTTAATTTCTGAAGATTTTGAAATAATTTCCATTCCCCTGCTGTGCCACTTTCCTAATTACACCGTGTCCCCACGTGCATGATAATTCCCTCATCACCATGCACTGAAAGCACAGATGATTAAAACAGTATAGCCTGTGTCATATCAGTGTAACCAAAAGTGGATCCCAAAAGTACTTTGCTGAAAGCCAGTCAACTGGTCCCAGAAACTAATTTTAGGATCTGTTTTTTAAAAAATTACACAAGTAGAAATCCAATGACACATCTTCAAAATATCCGTGTAGTTGCACTTGGTGTCTGAGGAAGACTGAAATTTGAGGCAACCCTCTAAAAATTGAAGAAGGTAGCTTGGAAATACCTGTGCTATGTAGGTGTGTGCTGCTGTTTGCTCCCTCCACACAGATGAGAAATCTGAATTTCCTCAGGTACAAGTGCTACTGCTCAGTATTTGTATCTACCAATTGTTGTAAGCTTTAAATCGTACTTAATGTGTGTCTTTGTGGTGAGACTCAAAGTAAACAAACCTGGACAGGCAATTTCACTCTGTAATTTTTTAAATAGGAAACTCTTTATGTGGGTGTAGACACATTTTAAATTGTGCAGCATAGGTTCTGTTGCTTCAAAAATAGATTTACTGGTTACAACTTGCCTGTATTTTATCTTTGAGTTAGGAATTGGAGGAGATTCATAATACTTTAATCCCTTAGTACAAATAGGTAAGATTTTTTAAAAATTAACTGAAAGTGTCGTGATTGATCCAGATAGTATTATACAAAGCATATTTGGTAAAAAAGAAAATTAACTATAAACAGAATAAGGAATGGGTTGCCAGGGGAAAGTTAACCTATTTTACAAAGGGAAAGTTCTTTATCCTGAAGGGAAAAGGCATCAAAGAATCTATTTTTTAAAAAATTAAAAAAGAAGGGGAGGTGAGAAAAAGATAGAGTAATTGGACATTATTTTAATTACTTAAACATTTGTCAAGTTTCCTTCTCATCTGTTGGAGAAAATTATTGGTAGAGTGCATCAGCACATGGGTTCTCTGACCCTGTCAGTCTCTTAGAGCTCTGAGTGGAAAAAAAATCTGCTCTGGATAAATGTTTCTTGGCTCCCCATGGCGTGGGGCCTTGCTGCTGTGGCTGGCAGAAGTGTCTTGGTGCACAGAAAACAGGAAGATTTATTTATCCATTAGGCTGCATTTGGGGTTGGGTGCTCTGCCCAGGGTTATTGAGTAGGAGCTTTCCTGATTGTTTGTTTACATTTCTGAGAGTGGCTCAGCATATGATCAGTCTAATGCATCTGCAGGGCTGGGCTTGAGTGGAACCCCAAATCTTGCTGTAAGAGGTAGTTTGAGCACTCTGTGGAATGCATGAAATCCTGATTGGAAGTTTTAAGGCCCTGTTTTTAGTTTCTCTTGCATTTTTGGAGCAGTGCAATGCAGTAACATCACCAGATACACTTCTCTACTTTCACAACCATAAGATTCCCCTTTGCTTCAGTCCTGAAAACTTTGGATGAAGTCTATATTCTTAAAATTTCACTTCACCCATCCATATTTTATAGTCCATTATTACATTTCCTTTTACAATTTTCACCCTTTAAAGCTGACAGGATTCTTTGTCTTAGGCATTTTATTTTAGTTCCCCTCATCCCAATCCTTCTCACAACTTCAAAATGCCTTCCCAAGTCTGAGCTCATTTAGCTTTACTGAAGTTTGTTGTAAATAATTTATTACCTTGAAACATAACAGAGTAGGAAATTAATCATCATAAACAACAGCACAGCTTTTAGTTGCCTAGGGACAGGGTCATATCTGCACAGAAACCTCTTCACCAGTAAAAACAGGGATATAAAACTCCACTTTACTTGCCATCACAAGGTCCTCTTTGGGAGTTTTCTTTAAGATCTACCCTTGTTTCTGTTCTGGTTTGTCAAGTACACTGTCATGTGTACTTGTCATGTGAGTTATTTTTCTGAAGCTTTTCGGCAATTTAGCAAAAGTATTTTGATTTCTTTGTACATTTTGTACAAGTACATTTGTTTTTTTTTAAATTGCTAAGGTTTTTTTGACCAATATTGTGTAACAGACCTTCTCTTCCCCAACATCTCTCATCCCTCTGCGTCTGGAGGGGGACAGTTTAATTCCAGATTCACATTTTCAGAAAAACCCTGCCAGTTAGTGAGTGTTTTGAGCACTAAAAGATGATAGCTTGCAACTGGTTTGAAGCAAAAAAACAACCTCTAGTACACACAAACTTGAATTAAGCAGCCAAAAGAATTTTGACAGCCTTGCTTGAGTACCACAGCATGGAAGCAGTGGCTTTGCTTAGGGACTTGACCTCCCCTGGCACCTCATCACTGTCAGGTGGAGCCTAAAATGCAAGGCAGCCTAAGGACAGTCACCATGGGGAAGTGGAAAATGAAATGTCTGCTCCGAAGCCTCTCTGCAAACCTCTGGCAGGTCCTGTACTCACCTCTGGATTATCCTGAGCCTTGATCAAAATCTGTTTGCAGGAACAAACAATGTATTAGTTTGATGTCATCCTTACCTGTGCAAATATAATCAATTTGCAATTCTTACTCCATTCATTTGCCTCCTTTCTGTTTGACAATGTGAACTGACTTTGTAGTAGGAAATAAATAATATCACAGTGTAACAGGTAGAAATTGTCAACACCTGAAGATAAAAGAAGCAGAAGTGAAAGTGAAAATGCTCCCAAAACTTGCTTAGGAAAGGCAGACACAAGGCCAAATTAAAAGGGTTGAAATATGGACCTTGACATTTAGGAAAAGCCTCATCACTTGAACTCTAGAACTCCGTGTAACTCTATCATCTTGATGAGGGTAAATCAGTGTCCCTCACCCCAAACTGGATTGGAAACAGCAGATCACATTTCCACTCTTCATTATGCAGAAAAATGGCATTAATGTTGTTAGGATTCTCTAGCTGCAGTTAGCCATGTGCAGCAGCTCCTCAGCTAAAGCATGCCACTGCACAGACAAATCCATTTAATGCTATCTGCAGTGTAAGATTTATTTCAAATGAAGGGGAATTAGCTTCCCAAATTGTCAGATTGACTTTTTATGGGTGGTTTCAATGAGCAGAAGACCACACTGGAAGCAGGCATCTGGAGAGTGGAAGAATCAAAAGAGATTTAAAGTGCCTCTTTGGGCATGTGTTTGTCCCCCAAATCCCTCCTTCCCTCTGACCCCCCTGATACCTGGTAGCACCTGTCAAGTCTTCCACAAGCATTTGGAGAGGGCAATATTTAAAGGCAAAGTATGAGCACTGAAGGCTGCTGATTTGTATGACAAATTCCCCCAGCTCTTTATTTTGAAATCTACAACTATTATGATTTTTTTTGATGATGTCAGATTCTGATATCAGCCAGATTTCTGTTTAAGCCCCCTTTTAAAAATTGGATTGCTTTCAAGCTTGTATTATTTTCAATATTCTTTCTAAATATTCTTTCTAGAGCTGAAACAGATCTGTGTAGCACCTCTGAAATCATAATTTATATTGTATGGATGATAGTTTGAGGAATGAGTAGAATTTTTTTGAGGACTACACCTCCCAGTATATTATCAGTAAAGACCATTCCATGAGGTACTTATAAGACCTCCTAATTTCATATTAACAGTTGATTAAACTTAATAATACAGTGAGTATCATATCAAAGCATATAATTGTAAAATGCTTTGCCTTTTGGAGCCCAGAGGAGTTTCTATGGTGATAACTTTAGAGGCTTATAAATGTTTTTATGTCTTTTTCTCAGATTAATAAAATTTTTATTATTTTAGAACTATGTTTGGATAGTCTACAATTAAATGAATTTCATGAGCAAACTAAATTAAAAGCCGTAGTCATCAATACAGAGTGAATGATTTGGGCAGGGTTCCATTTGTGCTGGTTTTGTGTGTCCAGATGGGTGTCTTGCTTTGCCATATTCATCAGCAAGAAATCTCAGAGCACCCTAACATCTGTGGGAGGCCTGAGCACCACATTAGATTATTCCCAAACTGCAATGAACAGCCTATTTTTTTCTCTCAGAAAGAGATGATGATTTCTCTCGGAAAGCTGATGATTTTGTACTCCACTGGTGGAGGGACAGGGGCTTCTCTGAGCTCAGAATGAGCAGGAACCTGCTGAGTGTGCTGCAGAGTGGCAGAAACAGCTGGGTATTCAGTGATCTGGTGCTGCACATTGCCATGGCTTCAACTGAGCTCTCACTTCTGAGGGAGTTTGGAAAGGCACAGACACAGGGAAAACACTTCAGAGCTTCCTCTGCAGTATAAAGTAGCACAAAGTTCATTTCCATTCCAAAAGGCAAAACTCAGGGCAGTGATCAGTAGCTACTGCTTCTACAGCTGTAGTACTGTTCCTAAAGGATGTGATGAACAAAATCCAGCAGCATTTTGGACAAGATCATCTCTCTGAGAGGAGCTGTGTGTTTGGGTTTCTTGGGCTGTGTTCGGGTTTCTGGGCCCTTCTCCTCACTCACTCGAGTTGGAATTCATCTGCACTCTCCTTCTGAACTGCTTCTCCTTTCTGGCTGTTGTTTCACAGAGGCTTCTCAATCCTTTCTCCAGTTTGTGCCATGAATTGTTGATTTTTATGACGTTACTGTCTAAAAGTAGTTTGTAAATATGGTCATATTAATTGTTTTCTTTTTAAGTTAAAAATCTTTTTATGAGTATTTTTAAAAGCTCATGTAACTAATTTCCTTCTAATTTATGTGTTGGTCTTCATTGCAAGTCAAATTTACCATCGGCTACTTTTTCATAGAGTTTCTAAGGCAAAGTAATACACCATTTCTGTTGGCAGAATCAGCTGGCATTTCGTATTTCTGTCTTTAAGAAAACCAGTGTTTTCTTACAATCTTGAACTCTAAGGGATCATACACCCCGTACCACTACCACCCTGCAATACAAAAATCAAAACCACAACCCAAAGCGGAAAAAAAACAAGCACAAAACCTCAAACCAACCAAACAAAAACCCCCAAACAACCAAAATACCAAAACTCAAAAAACACACCAAGCACTAAACAAAAGTAGCATCAGCTTAACTTACATAAATAAAGAAATATTTATGCTCTTTGGGACAAAAAGCTTTTTCCCTTGAGCATCATGGTGTATTTTTTTTGTGTTTATGGAAGTAAATGATTTCTGCTGCACCATTTTGCCATAGGACAGATAGAGTTAAGGATGATTCTGAGAAAATAATCCTGGAGTTCTTTACTCCTGTCTTGAGCTTGCTACTTTTAAATTCCAGGAGTCACCCAAAGCCATCACCTCTTCTCCCAACTTCCTGTAGGGATGGAGTCTGTGCTAACTGATAAAAGAACCTCATCCCTGTGATTTTGTGACTTGAGAGAAAATGTAACTTTGTTTTACCAGCCCAGGAGGGGGCAGTAAATTTCTTTTTATTGTCTTTGGAATCAAGCCCAACCTTCTCTCACCATGAAAGGCTTTTCTCTTAAAAATAGCACTTTTTAAAATTAGAAACCAGTATTGTTACTCTACGATTTCTTAGCATTGTCATGGTTTTTAACTCCATTTTCCTGACATTCTTCTTTAAAAAACAGAAAATTGCCAGAACTTTCAAAATCAGTCATTTGTAGCTTTGATCTTCAATATATTAAAAATAATCTGTAATATGATAGGCATTTTAAATATTAAAATTTCATATGTAATGTATTCCATTCTTTTGTCATTTTTGTTGAAAATATTCCTTTTTCAAGGAGCACTAATGAAATGGAGCAGACTTTCCCTCTGTGCTAAAATAACCTTGCTTTCTTTTCTTTTCTAACCCTAATATTCATGTACATATGTATACAGAGGAATCCAACTGATTTTAAGTACTCCCAAATTGCATGTTTGCATTTCTCAGTATATTACAGTGAAACAGAAATGAATAGGAGGCAAAAAAGTCTGGTTTGTATGAATGCACATCATTTTTCTGGGTAGTTTTTAGGATGGAAAGTTATTCTTCTTACTTGGCTTGGAGGTAAAATGGAAATTATTGTTGGCTCTGAGAGGGAGAAAACACAAGTACAGATCTGGTGCATATGACATGGGTTGGGGGAGGACAAGGAGCTGTTGCAGCCAGTGGATTCTTTGGAGTTTTGTTTTTGCTGTTGGGCAAAGTTATTAGCATGAAATTTCAGGTGCAATTAAAATGGTATTGTGAGTCCAAATAATCTCCTTGAATGTTTTCACTGCTTATAATTGCTGTAATTCTCAAGAAGTTTCTGGGGAAAAAAATCCCACGAAACATAAGTGATAATACACTCAGAGCTGGTCCAGAAGTTCATCCCAGAGGGAGCAGAAATAGCACTTTTCACCTTGATCCTCCTCAAATGAGATAATCCTATAAGGTTTGTTGAGGTGTTATGGTGGTGTTATTAGACATTTTCAATTATTAATGATTATTAATAACTATTATTTAGGCACACAGACTCATGAGCTGGATGGGAGCTCATAAAGCCCTGGCTGTGGTGTTCTGAGCAGCAGAAATGTTGTGTTCAGTGCCCTCAGTGCAGTTTGTGCCATTATTTGGAAGGAGCTCCTCATGCCCTGGGAGCACAGAGTGCTCCTGTGGCAGCGCATGTGGTGTCCCACAGAAATATTTGCTGTTTATTTGGTGGATGAATCTACTGAAATATTTCCAAACCAACTCTTTTTTTCTTTGCACCCTGTAATTTCTGCGTTTAAAATGCTGATGGTTCATGACCCTGGTCCATCACAAACAGCAACAGTTTATTTCTACTGAAGGACAAACTGCTGTCACAGAATTACTTTGAATTTCACTGCTTTTATTTATTGCTTGTATTACTACTATCATTATTATGCACTATAATGATTATTAACTGAAAAAATATCCCAACTGTATCTTCTTAATGCCATTTGTGGAGTTAGAGGGTGCTGATGGGAAAAGAAATTATTTCATATGGAAATGTGTCTGAAATAAATTCTAGCCTACAAATTTAGAATAGGAGTGGGCTGGAAGAATGTGGGAGCAACTTTGTGAGTGACTTGAATTAATAAATGAAATATAGATTTTGAGTGAGTGCCAGCTCTGTTGAGTACAATAGCTCTGTGTAGAGCTAAAACTCTCAGACCAAAGTTATCAAAATCAGGTGCCTAAAGTTGCATATGTAAATGTGATTTGATTGCCAGAGTGCGAGTCAGCCACGACTGGTGAAGGGAGTTGATGGGAATTGCTTATGGATCCCAGCTATTAAAAATAGATTGCTGGTAGACATTTTATTGTTTTCCAACAGATTATGGCCACTATATGATGGGTGCCTGTGTAACAGCATTCACTGATTATATGTTGCTGCAGTGACATTTATCCTCCTCCCCTACTTTTGTTTTTTAAGGTTAAGGACCGAAGCACTCAAAGACTTCATTTGCCTTTAACTTAAAAGCAATATGTCACATAATATAATTCTTTAGGATATTTGTTTTACATATAATAGCTAATAAAGACAATCTTTCTTTCCAGTGTTTGCTCAAAAGAGAAGGCAAACTTCACAGGAGGGTTTTAGCTAAATCTACCCTGTAGTTGTGTAGCTGAGGTCACGCTGGAGGTGCTCCAATGGAGTCCCAAGCACATTCCTTTGAAGAATCCCCTTTCTTGTCTAGTGAGGAGCTCTGGATTACTCTGTGCTTGTGACTTAAAGCTTTCCAAGTTTGCCTGTGCTTGTTGGTACCTGGAATTCAGAGGGAGGGATCTCAAGGGCTGCCTCTGCCACGCTGTATTTCAGCTCTCCTGTGCTGGAAAGAAGAATTAGGGAGGTTGGGTTATACATTTCATGAATTTTATGGCTTTATCATTGCTTACCCATATTCTTTACTCTTTAGAAATGATGTATTCTTAAGCAGCAACACTACTGAAGC
Organism: Dicaeum eximium; assembly: GCA_013396995.1. Lineage (NCBI taxonomy): Eukaryota > Metazoa > Chordata > Aves > Passeriformes > Dicaeidae > Dicaeum > Dicaeum eximium. The sequence goes on along the minus strand of VWZP01009162.1, from coordinate 777,070 downwards.
TATTTTTAAATCACTGTTGAGAATTGCTGCACACCAATATCATGCATTTTTCATTATTTTAATCTTTTCAAGATTTCTTTAATTCTTGCTTGACCTGAAATGTTTCCTGCTACATTCTGTGTGTGGAATCACTGGTACTGTTGTACTACCTCTGGCTGGAGGCACACGATGGTACTAGAAGACAAATTACATTCATCAGGACTTAGAAAATTCAATAGCCAAAGTGGGGAAATGAGCTTAAGCACAAACTCATCAGAAGTGAACTTCAGTCCATTTATCTTTTTATGGTTTAGTGTTAAAAGAGATAAAGATACTGCATTCTGAAACAGATACATAGCAAATAACTTGTTACTTTCAAAACAATATGTCATTATTCTGTATTAAAAAGGGTCGCTTTTAGCTCCTTCTGTCTTCATAACTTCCTAACTATAGCTAATGTCTGATATTGATTCTGAATAATTTAAATCGCAATAAAATTGGGTTTTCATGACAGTCAGTCAGAGACATTTTATATTTAATGTTCATTTAAAGAAACATAGTGCCTTCTTACCTTCTGAATTTCAAAGCCATTAAAGTAATTGCAGGTCGTTAAGCTAAATTTCTTTGAATAATCAGGACAGTTAATCTAATTCGTACTCCATTCAAACCAATGGGCAGGAAAGATTGGAATGCCAAGCATGGATTTTTGAGAGATTCACCTGGTGGATCTTCTGATGTGCTCACCAGCATTCCCTCAGGAATCACCCTCATGCTTCAAATTTTTGGAACTTGAAATTGTGTTCTGCTTTTGTCTTTTTAAAATGTATAGTCTTCAAAAGAGAGGAGGCTTAAGAGGATTGTTTTCTTTCCCTTGGAGTAACCAAATGACTGTGCAGACATAGAGATCCTGATTGTGTGCTTGCAGTGTGTTTTACCAGAACTTGCTTTATGGACATGTAAACTATCACAAAAACATTCCCAGATGATGTCCCATATTTAGAAAGTGTTATGATTTAGTGTGAAGGAAGTTAGAATGCAAATGCATAAACAAATAGCATCTAAAAATAAAAATGTCTAGGTCTTACCAGGAGAACGGATACATTTCATCTCTTAAGGTTACTGCTCACTTATTTGGAGGTAGAAAATGAGGGTAAGGCAAGGGGTTGGTGATGGAACAGGCTTAAAGCACCTGAGTTTGCAGACAAAAGCAGTTTGTGCAGGTGTTGTGTGTGTGTCAGGCACTTCCTGTCTCTGCAGCGCTTTCTCAAACATCCCCACCTCAACAGCAGGCAAGGACAGAGCAATTAGACTGCCTCTAATTGCCTGCTTCATTAATGAGCATGAAGCTCAGAGGCAAGAAACTGAGAGTTTGGGGCCTTGGGTGTTTGGTATGCTTGGGGGGTTTGAGGGAGGGCAGTGGCTTGGGTCCCTGTACTGGAGAAGGACAATGGTTTGGATCCCTGTGCTGGATCTGGAAGGACAATGCTTTGGATTGCTGTACTGGATCCAGCAGGGCAATGACAATGGTTTGGATCCCTGTACTGGATCCAGAAGGACAATGGTTTGGAATTTTGTACTGGAGAAGGGGAATGGTTTAGATCCCTGTACTGGATCCAGAAGAACAATGGTTTGGATCCNCCCTGTACTGGAGAAGGACAATGGCTTAGATCCCTGTACTGGATCCTGTAGGGCAATGACAATGGTTTGGATCCCTGTGCTGGATCTGGAAGGACAATGCTTTGGATTGCTGTACTGGATCCAGCAGGGCAATGACAATGGTTTGGATCCCTGTACTGGATCCAGAAGGACAGTGGTTTGGAATTTTGTACTGGAGAAGGACAATGGTTTGGATCCCTGTACTGGATTCAGAAGAACAATGGTTTGGATCCCTGTATTGGAGATGGGCAGGGGTTTGGATCCCTGTACTGGAGATGGGCAGGGGTTTGGATCCCTGTACTGGAGAAGGACAATGGCTTAGATCCCTGTACTGGATCCTGTAGGGCAATGACAATGGTTTGGATCCCTGTACTGGATCCAGAAGGACAGTGGTTTGGAATTTTGTACTGGAGAAGGACAATGGTTTGGATCCCTGTACTGGATTCAGAAGGACAATGGTTTGGAATTTTATACTGGAGAAGGGCAATGGTTTGGATCCCTGTACTGGATCCAGAAGGACAATGGTTTGGATCCCTGTACTGGAGATGGGCAGGGGTTTGGATCCCTGTACTTTGAGTTGAGCTAAATGAATGCAGTTCATGAGGTGAACAAGACCAAAACAAATGCTCCTGAGAGCAAAAAAGGGGAGCGTGGGCCTTGTCCATGCATTGGTGTCCAACAGGGCTGCTCTGGAATGAGGGGAATTTCATCTGAGTGATGGATTCTGTCAGTCTGAGCCTTAGCAAGCTAACAAAGGATGTTTTGCACATCTCCGTGCTGCTGCCATGCCATAAAAGGACCTGGGACTGTCCTGGGCTTTAGGATCCCCACACCTGGGGGTGGCAGCTCCTCTCCCTGTCTCTCTGCTCCCTCCCAATGCGCTCCCTGAGGTGCTCTCTTTGTGACCAGTTGATCTCCTGCATCTGCCTACACCTTTGCAGCTCTGTTTCATAATTGGGGATTTATACTCACACACACTGCCTTAAATAAGTTCAAATTTTCATGACAATAGACTGTGATAAAATTAAGATTTTTCTTTTTTGTCCTCTAAGAAAAGCCATAAAGCAGCTGTATTATTTTTATTCTTCATAGGAATTAAAATGTACTTTAAAAAAATATCTGAAAAAACCTCCCACAGAGATTTAAAATAAAAAAAAAGGCAACCCCCCCATCTTTTCATACCCAAGACACATGACCAGGAAAGATTTTAAGCTCATTGTTGATCAGCTCATTGTCTGTCAAGATCGTGGAGATTATTCTCAGTGGGAGATTTTCAGTCAAGATAACACAGGTGGTTTTGACTTTGCTTTTGGCTTCATGTTATTTATAATTAATTAGTTTACCATTCTTTTTGTAAAAGGTGTTGAATGAACCCTAAATTCCTTATTACTGTTCTACAGAATCTAAATATGTGTTAGAAACTAAGTATTTTTCACAGGTGTAAAGAACTGATTTGTAGTCTTGCAGTATAAACAAGTTTGATATATATGTTCCAAAAAATGTAAGTCTTGAATTTCAGTACCAGCTATTAATATTTTGAGATTTGATGACAGAATTTTCCTGTAGGACTCACCTTGTTTCTTAAGTAGACTCACTAGATCTACATTTGATTTTTCTTACTTAGTAAATGCATATGTTAAGTAACTTCAGTGAATTCAGTGGGACATAGCTCCCAGCTTAGGCAAGATTTTCAGCACTGATTGGAATGGAATTGGCTATTTTTGTGTTATGTCATATGAGATTTGAATTGATTTTTTTTCAAGCTTAAAAATTAATACAAAGTAGTTATAAGAACTCCTGCTTTGAATTGTATATTCTTTTGATAAATATTCAAAATTGTTATTGAATAGTGTTTTGAAGCTGCTATGTCTCTAGAACGTGAGAGGATGCACTTAGAATGGAATGTTGGTTTTTTTTACTCTACTAATTGCTTTTTCAATTATTTTAAGTTTTGATCTATATTCTCACTTTTACTGACCTAATGTCTGAAATACACTCAAATGCATGTTGCAGCAATTGGCTCAATTATCTTTATTTGACCACTTAAATAAGGTAGAATATTTTCTTCCTATTCCATGCCTTGTCAGTCAGGTACATTTTACTGTTTAAATCTTGAAGACAAAAAAACAAACCAAAAACAAAGGCGCCATTCAATAACTTGGAGCTAAATGCATGTAGGCATGTGGGGAAAATATATAAATTATTCCCTGGAGTTAAATAATGGATGTATTTATTACCATGCTATGCAAGTGCCACAGTTCACGTGTGATGTTCTCTGGAATTACAGCAATGATGTGCTGTACTTTAGCACTTATATTTTAGTTATGCCTTTTGAATTCTTAGGAGTTCATTTCCCTTCCCTTGCTCAAAGCTAATGAACATATTTTTCAACTGAGTTGACTTGCTGACCTGTTAGTTTTTGGTTTAACTTCAAAATTATGTTAATTTTTCAAATTCCTCTTGAATTTTCCTTGATTTCAGTGACCAATTGCTTCCAAGTTTCCTTTGACCAAAATTAATAATTACATTTCATTATGCTCAAAGTCTGACCTTTTTAATCTGCATATTTCTTGTAGGCTATGCTGGCTTATTTCCACCGCAATACATTAGAATGGAAAACTATTAGAAATATTGATTTATCATTTATAATGCCCAAGTGATATATTGAAATGAAATTTGGATGCAATCCAGCCCTCAGATAACATTGGCATTGTTGGATGAAGCTGCATGATCTCACCCTAATTAATGTGCTGCTTCCATGTGAAAAGCACAGGGAAAATAGACCTGGAGTTGGTCAAAAGGAGGAGCTCAGCAGTGAGGGCTGCTGAAGGCTGTGATTGTTCCAGCATGCCACCTTTAATATTTAATATTCCATATACAGAGAAATCAGCACGTGGCTTTCTCTCCCCTCCTTTTTGTTTTCCCTCCCGCCTCAGCACCACCCTGTTCTGGAGCTGTTCTGGGTAAGGTGTGGTACATGTGGCAGTGGGGTTTGATCCAGCTCTGTGCTGGTCATGGGCCACATCCTGCAGTGCAAAAGCTTCTTTTAATCAGGTGAAGTTCAAATCAGAGGAATTCAAAAGCATTTATCTCAATTTCCCAGTGTTTTTCTTACGCCAAACCTGTGATCCCCACCACCTCCTTCATCCTGGTACCTCCAGTACTATGGAAACTTCAGAAAATCAAGGTGTTTTCACTTAACATGTGTGTGCCCTATATATAGGCTGGTGTCTATATTCATTGATTTTGGCCTTTATTCATTTTTTGAGCTTTGTTTTTGTTTTGTTTTTTTTGGTGTTGTTTTTTTTTTTTTTCCCTGCTACCAATCAATCCAACAGCCACTGGACTCGCAGGCTTGGTTTCCATATTGGCTTTTTTTTTTGTTTGTTTGGTTTGATTTTTTTTGGTTTTGTTTTTTGTTTTTTTTTTTAAATTTAATGCTTTGTCCTTTTATCTGTGGGGCCTCTGAAGCCTGCCTTGGTGCTCTTTGTTTGCTGTGTGTGGAAGGCAGTGGAGGGGAGCTGTCCCCAGACTGATGTGCAGTGAGTGGGAGTGGAGCTCCCCTCTGACTGCACAGTGATTGAGCTGCCTGGGCTGCAGGGAGTTTGGAAGGGCTGGGTTTTTATGGTTGATATGTTGCTGGTCATTTGTCATAAAATCATTCCTACCGAGCTGTTTACTGGTCTGAATACTTAATTACTGTAGGAGCAGAGAATGGCACGAACTGTAGTTTGTGCTGAATATTCATGTACAAATAGAAAATAGGTGGTGTTTCCATTTTTTTTTTTTAATGGGGATTTTACCTAAAAAATACCCATTTTATTTTTGGAAATGACAGTCAGAACTTGTTTTATTTTAATCCTAATGTATGACAGAATAGTAATAATTTTATACCCCAAATGCATATTTCAAAGTTGGATTGATTTAATTCTAATGGTCATCTGTTCATCTCCTGTTTTAGAGACTGTTTGACTGTTCATGCTTTTATTAGGATTTAATAATTTTTTTCAATACTTGAAAAATACAGAAGCAAGATGGAAAAAGTCAGTTTAATTTGTTCATGGGCAAAAGAAAGGAAGCACTCATAATTGTAAATATAATAACTTTGTCTTTTTAAGAACACCTTAAGTCTTCTAGGAGCTCATTTTATTTTTAGGCTATTATTTAAAGAAAACTTAGAAACCCACAGATTTTCATTTCTTCATTCTCACATTGTCCCTTCCTACTCAGGTGCTTCTTAAGGGAGGAGAAGTGTTGGATGAAAAAGCATAATTTTGGGTTTGGTTTGCTATTAGAATTTTTATATATTATATAATATTTTATCTTTATAAGATAAAGAAGCACTGTGCTTCTCAGGTATGTCTGTTTTGAGTGTTATGGCCACACTTAACATAGAGATGGATAAAACCAGAAAATTAATCTTCTAAAGCTATTCTACGTGGTTTCTGTTGTAAAAGAAACCAGCCATTTATCATGTTTGTTAGAGAAGGGCTCCAATTAGTTTGATTTCATGCAAAGCAACAGACTTGGATCATGACAACAACAAAAAAAAAAAAATCCACAAGTGAAAAATTACAGTTTAGAAAAGTAAAAGAAGATTTTTAAATATGTTTTTTTAATTTGGGGAAAACAAAAGTAAAAGCAAACTCTAGTGTAATTGTGAATTATCAAGTAGTATGACGCTACAGTGTTTAAAAAATGAAAAGGAAAATGTATTTTCACAAGCTGTGCTAATAGAAGCTACATCCAACAAATGACTACCAAACAGAGTGTACAGTGCTGTTAGCACATGGCATGGGGGAGCTGCCATGTAAACACTCTTCAGTCTGACATGGTTTCATACCATTTTATGTGAGTCAATATATGCAAAATCTATTAATACAACGATAGAATTTTGGACAGATTTGTGAGTCAGGTCCTCTTACTGCATTACATGCTTTAAACCTAAGAACAGGAGTATCAAAATCCCACAGTTACACTAAAACCAATTAATTTTGATCTTTCCTGGGTGAGCAATTTAATTCTAACGTGCTAAAAGAATTATTTTATATGTTCATAATAAAACGGTGACCTGGCTACACTTTTGACCAGTTGTCATGAAAGGTAGTTTGTCACTCCAAACCTTCTGCTCAGAATGTTCATTGATTTTATTCAGAATGGAGAGTGTTTGTTAGCTGGGCGTGCTCACACTGCTCCCATGAGCCCAGGTTAGCATGCAGGGCTTGGAGACAGGAGTACCACTCCCAAGTAACTCAGCTTGCTCAAATTTAATTACAAAATTACTCCTGTAGTGAAGATTTGTGAGTAGTTTTTATGCTTTGCAAGTATCTCATAAATGTTATTACTGTACCTGTATAAAATCAGTTGTCTTTGACAGATCCTCCTGTGCTCTCCAGCTGATTGTTGGAACTGGGACTGAATTCAGGATAGAGTTTATTTTATTCTGCTGTAGTTTATTGTGCAGGGGGCACTTAGGGACTGGTTTAGCAAGTCTTTCCCTACAGCCCCAAACATGTTAATACTCGGTGGTTTTCATTGCCACAGTGCAACTGAGAGTCCTCAGTACATATTTATGTGTAATTGTTCAAATGGAAGAGCTTTGGGTTTTGGCTGTATGATACATTGACTATTTCAATAGCACAAACACTTTACAAAGTCCTGGCTTCTTGGTTTTCCAGTCCTTATTTGGGTTCACTCAACCAGCTCAGAGTTTGTAACTTAAATTGTGGTAATGACCCAGCTTCAACAGAATTGTAAGATCATTTTCCTGCTGCATCTAACAAAGGTGTTCTGCAGGTGGGAGGAGTGTGGCTCTCTGGCAGGGAAGGAGGCAAAGCAGAAAGCTGGGAGTCTTTGAGGGAGCCTCACTGGGAGGGCAGAGCCTGTAGCTGTGCCTGGGTTTGCAGCAGTCACCCACAAGTGCCAAGGCTGGCAACTGGGGATTTGCCAAGAGTGGGGAGAAGGGGGAAGGAGAGTGCATGAATTGGAAGTAAAGGCATGTCCTGAAGAATGGGCACAGGCTGTGTCATTCTGAGCCTATAAAGGGCTTAATCCAAAATGATTGCTCGGAGCAGCTGGATCAGAGGGTGCAGACACCTAAATTCTGGGGGTGGGGATTTCGCTGCCATGCAGATCAGAGATGATTGCTTTCTAGGCTCCAGCCCAAACTGTGGAATGTCAGTATATTGAGGAAAGTTCAGCTACCTAAAAATAGAATGTGACTGTTCTCCTTTTCCCCCCATTTATTTTACTGTTCTGCCTTTTCCTGCTTCCATCTCAGCAGAAGGGGATTCTGGATAGAGCAGGACAGTGTTCCCTCAAAGCAATGTAATTCCTAAGGTAGCATTAGTTATCCCTCAAAGCTTAATGTTAAATAATGTTACTCCAAGGCCAAGCAGGTGATGCTTGCTCAGAAGGCAGGTACTGTGAACAAGGGACACACGAAAGGTCCTATGGATATGGAGTTACTGAATCCCCATTTAACTGGAGCCCCTAAATTGTACAGTCCACCTGAAATCACAACAAACCTTGATAAATCTGGCAAGTTAGAATGAATAAACTACAACAACCAAAAAGAAAGGAGGGTTTTCTTACCTTCAAAATGAGAAACACACCGTGTTTCATAAATGGATCATAAATGGAATCTATACCAACACTTAAGCATTGTCCATTTACTGCAGTGTATAGGAAAGAAATAACTTTCAATTATATTTACTTTTACTTTCAAATCCTGGTGCTCCGAATAAAAGACAAGGATATTTTTATTGTTCAGAGGAAATTATTCCTCTGAACAATAAAAATTATACATGTATAATGTATAATTTAGAAGCTTCTATGAATATTTGCTGAGCAAATTAAGGTTAATGTTCACCCTATTGCATGGGGAGTTGGTATGCCACTTGTTAATATATAATAATATATACAATTTCTTAGCACTGACCTGAAAATCCATCCCCACTATCTCAGAGGTCAAGCTAGGTAATCCTGAAGCCAATTAGCTTTTGGAAAAATAAATGAATTTATGACAAATGTATTGTTCGGGCTGGGCAGTCTGTATTGCGCTGTGGACTGGGAGGGAAAACCTTGTCTCCTGGTGCTGTAATGCTGAAAGCTTTTCACAGAAGCACAGAGTGGTGGGGGTCAGAAGGGACATTAAGGATCACCCAGTTCCCCCCCTTGCCATGGGCAGGGACACCTCCCACTAGACCATTTGCACCAACCATTGCCATTCTCTATAAAATATACTCCACCTGAAGTAGGGATTTGCAGAAATTGCTTTTGTTTGCTCTTCAAAATGATAGAGAATAATTCCAATTGAGTAGGTTGGAAGGAGGCCTTTAGCTCAATCCCTTGCTCTGCCAGCATGTGGAATGGCTTCTTTTCTTACAGTCTTCCTGCTAATGTGCCTCAGCCTACTTTCCATTAGTTTCAGTGAAACTCTGAAGTGCAAATAAAATATGTTATTTGGAAATATTTCATGTGCAGCTCTGTGCAGTTTGAAATAAGATATTTAGAGAGAGACAAATTCTAAGAGGGCTACAGGACTACAAATCACAATGTAATTTTAAAGTTGTAATGAGAATAAGTTGCACGGGAAGGTCTCTTAACAATTATTGTTGTGAAAATGAAGTAGCACAGCGTTAATGTTTCATGTATTTTGTGAAAGATGATAATAAACTGTACTGCTTTGACCTTATTAATGTTCTGTAATTTGATTTGCTGGCAATTCGCATTTTTCTTTGGTTACAGCCTTAGTAACCTCTGAAGAAGAGGTAGAACTGACAGTGAATCTAAACATAACTGAATACTGAAAAGGTCAGAAATATCAAGGATGATAATTCTGATACCTCCTTCTCATGACAAAGGTAGTAGCAAAAAGGCACAAGGTGTGTGTTGAAATAACAAAGCTTATTACAGAAATTTTTCTGTTATTTATTGAGAAGTATAAACAAAACCACACTTTTCCCTTGTAGCTCATTGCATACTCCAGCAATGTTTGTTTCTTCCCTTTTTGTAGAATCATTGAATTGTTTAGGTTGGAAAAAACCTTTGACATCACATCCAAGTCCTGCCAAGGCCACCACTTAGCCATGTCCCCAAGTGCCACATCTACACCTCTTTTAAATCCCTGCAGGGACAGTGACTCCAGTACCGCCCTGGGCAGCCTGCAGCCTCACCACCAAAAGGGTGAAGAGTCTTTTCCTAACAGCCAATTTCAAGTTCCTCTTGTTCCCTGGGAGCAGAGCCCACCTGGCTGCACCCTCCTGGCACGGAGGTGGAAAGTGAGAAGGCGTCCCCGTCCCCCCCACCTCCTCTTCTCCAGGATGAGCCCCAGGCTCCCTGCACAGGACATGTGCTCCACACCCTTCCCCAGCTCCCTTCCCTTCCCTGCATCCCCTCCAGCCCCTCAGTGTCCCCCCTCAACTGAGGGGCCCACAACTGGTCCCAGCACTGGAGCTGTGGCCTCCCCAGTGCCCAGCACAGGGCCACAAGCACTGCCCTGCTCCTGCCGGCCATGCCATGGCTGACACAGGCCAGGGGCCATTGGCCTGCTTGCCCACCTGGGCACACCTGGACCTGCTGCAGGGCGTTCTTGTAGCCAAAGGGCAGCACCTGCAGACACTTGGGCCTCTGGAACCTCATTTTGCCCTAGAAGCAGCAGGGTTTGATTTTGGAGGGCCCCTGCTCTACAACTCCCTGCAGGGTGGTGGGGGTCGGTCTCTTCTCCCAGGGAACCACTGACAGAATGAGAGGACACAGCCTTAAACTGTGCCAGGGAAGTTCAGGCTGCACATCAGGAAAAAATTCTTCACTGAAAGAGGGATTGGGCACTGGAATTGTCTGCCCCAGGAGGTGGTGGGGTCACTGTCCCTGGTGTGTTTAAGAAAAGCCTGGACATGGCTCTCAGTGCTGGGTTTAGTTGGTGAGGAGGTGTTAGGGCTGGGTTGGACTTGATGATCTCAAAGGTCTTTTCCAACCCAGTTCATTCTGTGATTCTCTGGATCAGACTAGAGATAAAGGAGACTGAATTTTACACTCTGCTGAAGCTTTTTCAGTTCCACAGGCCAGATATTCCTTGCTACATATTTTGGCTATGTAATTGAATATAATTTTTTAAAATAGTGTAATCTGTAATCAGCCTAAAAGTTTCAGGTTTTTTTTCCCTTAAAACAAAAACTTCAGGTTTTCCAGGAATTTACAGAACAAAGTTGTGGTATTGAACGTGAAGGGCAAAGGTCTGATTAACATCTTAACAACATTCTTTGATTTCTACTTACTTGACTGAACACTGAATCAGGCAAGTACAACCCAGTACTTTGTGATACTGAGCAGTGTCATTGATCAATTTATTCCTGCACCATTGCAGAGTGAAATGAGTAATCAAACCTCCTAAAAAAATGCTTTGTTCTTGGGGGGTTTTTCTGAGGAATACGTCAGTATGTTAATGGAGATAAAGAGCATATAACATGTATCTTAATTTCCATGTGCAAATACACATCAATAAAATCCACTTATTTAAAAAAAAATCCAATTATTTTTCTTTTAAGTCTTTAGCTTGTTATATTTTTAGGATAAGAAAGTAAAACATTTTGTGGTTTCCTGTTTGTAAACCTTAATTTTTTTAATCCCTCCCTCATTCCAGTGTACTTCTAAATGTAAATAATGTAGGAAGCTGCTGAGAATGGTATCATGGTGTATTTGGTTTTATACAGATTGTCACAGTGTGCAAATTAATGCTGACAGTGGAGATACCATGTGGAGTGCTTTTGGATCCAAAAGTTTCACTTACAATTTTAAATTATATTTAGGCTACTTCTGTGACACCTTTTCAATTGTAGGTTAAATTTTTTTTCATGGAAGTGTGTGTGAATGAGGGTCTTAATCTGAAAGTATAATTTCATATACAGTCCTTGTCATGTAAAATTGAATCCATGAAAGAAAGCCAAGACAAATATCCATGGGAGATGAGAAGCTCACAGTGTTTTGCTTATTTAGCTGAGCAGTACCTACATAGCTCCTTCTCCAGTAGCTGGGTCCTTGGTAAAATATGAAGTTTTTGTTTTAAGGGAAAAAAAACCTGAAACTTTCAGGCTGATTACAGATTACACTATCTTTTCTAGAGCTTTGGGAAATGCCTTAAACAATTCTGAGATGTTGAAGTTTTCAGTTTCAGCAGTATTTAATAAACTTACCCCTATAATATGCAGGGATAAAAGTCTTCAGGCCAGTTCCTGATGTAAACAGCAGTGACATGAATTCCTGTCCAGGTGTTTTGGGGATGGTTTCATTTTTCTTCTCAGTCACTATAACACATTTGAAGATGTTTTTTTCACTGAGGCCATATTGAAATTCTTTCCAGTCTCGTATTTCCTAATTTTTAAGACTTCAGAGTAATCATCATAGGAACATATGGAGCTATCATCATGTAACATAGGAAATAATATCAGAACACTTCTAAATTCACAAAACAAAGTCAAGACTAATGACTCAAAATAGTATTTTTAACAAAGACTGACCATTTAGTAAAAGAAAGAGTTCATTATTCTTGAAGAGATTAGCTAATAGTCTTGTAAAATGCAAGTGTTCTGAGTTTAGGAGATGGTGTCAGAACCCTGTGTTATGGACAATGTTTTTGGCACTGATGAGCCACAGCTGGACAAACAGTTCCAGCTTTCAGCTGTAGAATGCACAACTTGCCCGTGTTTGACAAGATTAATTTTTAACACAACTTTGTGGATTCATGAAAAGGCTTTCTCAGACTCTGGCTTTGCACACAGAAGTGCTGCTCTTCATGCTTTTGCCTTTGCAGCTCTGCACACATCTCATCTCAGTCCCATTTTATGCCCAAACACACCTCTAGCCCACACGAAACAGCAGTTACATAATTTTTATTGTTGCACATAATTTACAATTTAATGCTGAATCAAAAATCCGAGGCTGTAGAAAATGTTCTGTATGCAGAAGAAATGAACCCTACACCAGTTTAAGATGTCTCATGTGGATGGTTCTTTATCAGGGGAGGGGTCTCTCACTGCTGTCAATTTTGCCTCTAGCTCCAGGTATCTCACAACCTGGAATGTAGAGCCTGAGAGTGGTTTGAAATCTGTGAGGAAGATACTCATTGAAATAATAGAGGAAAGTTATATGACTTGTAATATTTATACCAAAATTGTCTGGAATTGACTTTCACAGTGTTTACTGTGCTGTTGTCATTTGCTCTGTATTCCTTAGAAATCCTTAATTTGGAATAGTATGATCAGGTTTCACTTATCCAAATATGTATTACAACAATTTTCTAGAGTATCTTGCTTGGCAGCTACTGTTATTTTCTACAGTGTTCAAATGACAAATTAGATTACCACATAAATTATACCATTAGTTTGTTATTAGTTTGTAATTAAAAATGACTTAATCTGTACTTTACGGATTTTACAGATGGAACAAAAATAGTCTCAGTGAGAGCCTACTGTAGTCACATGGAAATGGGTTTTGAATAAAGCAGAAGAGCAGCGTGGCTGATAAATTAATTAAATACAAATGTACATAGCTGTGATTGCTTGGAATTTGTAAACAGCTGAGCAGTTGGTGCAGCTCACAGTGCACAGGAGCACATGGATGCTAATTCCAGCAGTGCAGAAAGTTCTGCTGCAAGGTTGTGTGTTTTCATTTGTGCTTTTCAGAGAACTCGGCTGCAAATCAAAAAGAAATGCTAGGTTTGTGTCAAATATTACACAATGCATATTCCGTGGGGAGTTCTCACCCAACTCTGAAACTGAAGATATGAGCTGCTGCTGCATTTCAGTGTGAGTCTGGGTGAGCAGGAGCTCATCTCACATGTTTATTCATAAATTCTCTTTATGTGAGTGCAGTATGGGTCCTAAAAAGTGTCAAGAACGTGTTTAATGAAGGAGAGAAAAGGAACTGAAGGGTATGTGGTAGATCTTTAAAGCCCACTGGCATTCATAAAACAGGTACTGGTGGAACATAAACTGCAGAACTAGATAGGTGAGGAACTTGCTTATAAAATCAAAATGTGTTTTATACTGCTGGATCTGAAAAGTTTGAGCAGCAGCTTTTAAAAATAAAGATAAATTCCAAGAATGTTCTTTGGTTTAGTGTGCGTTATAAACACGTTTATATCATCCAAGAAATATTGTCTCTATTTTTGTTTGAGATGTAGTAGCAGAAAAATGAAATGGTAAATTCCGAGATCACCGTTCCTTTCTTCTCAAACTCCACTTGGAAAACATGGTATTTTAGTAGTGGAGGACAAAACTTCTCCCTCAGTAACAGTGCACAAAGACAGGACAGTTTCTTTACGAGTGGTGATGACTTGAATTTATCAGTGTGGATTTGGGCTTCCCTTGTGTTCTCAACTCTGTGAGCACTACACAGCTACTGCAGGTACTGCTGCATCCACATGGATTTGCCTTTGGTACTGAGCTGGGAAAGTCTGGGCATCCTCCTGCCTCACTGAAGGCCTTACAGCAGTTTCAAACCCCTTTGCAGCTGCCAGGGATGTGCTGTTTGGGGTTGAGCTGGCTTTGGACAGGTTTACTAGAACAGATCTGGGCAATGAACGTGGCCTGGGCAGCATTTGAAGAGAAATATTTCTGTGGACAGAGCTCCTCAGTAAAACCCCCAGGAGCACCCCAGGAAAATTGTGAGATACCACACGGCTCCAGTGGTGCAGGCTTCCATCATCCCTGCTGTAAAGTTTTATTAACTGTATTCACTGAACCTCTCCTAGAGCAGAAACAGGCTGGGTGGAAACTTTATTTCATGGCTTATTTTAATATTCAACAGAGGGGAGACCAGGCCTGAAGGAGTGAGCAAATGGCTGTGCTTTGTAGGGAAGGTCTTGTTTGTTCCAACAGCCTGAGTGATTGGTTATTTGTATGTGCGTTTCTAGTCCTTTGCAGATGTTTAAGGATCATTAAATTTCAGTCATTATTTCATTGTTAGAGAGTAAAAGCCTTTGTTCTTTGGGTGAGTGGCTGATACACTTTTCAGTTTATTTGGCAAAGGAAAACATTCAAATATTTTCTGTTGAAAGTACTGGCATAAAATATATTCTTTGTTGTTGTTTTAGTTAATTGCATGCTCCTGACATTACCAGACATGATTATGGAATCATGAAAGACATGAATGAAGCCAGTATTAGACATGATTGTGGAATTAGGGAAATGCAAACCTGCTGCCTTGCAGGATCCCACCAAGTGGCTCTGCAAAGTTCCATGGATGTTTAGAAATATCAAATTTAAAATAACAGAGAAAGCTGATAGTAACTGTCTAACACTAGAAGCCTTCAGCAGTGTAATTTATCATCCTTCAGAAACCAACCTCACCAAAGGTCCTCATCTGTGCACCTCACAGAAATAGCAGGAACCTAAATGTGGCTGGCATTTGTCACAGAAATCTAAGATTGAGTGTGAATTTTAGACTGAATTTTAGACTGAGCACAAGACTCATCTAGATTAAGGAGGTGTCTGAAAGATTTTTTTTTTTAATGTGGCTTGTTGTTTTGCTTATTATTAGTATCCCAGAATGAGTGTGTATCCCACTTCAGACTGATGGAAAGGTTAAAATAATATTTTAGCAGAATAAATAGATCTTGTTTAGGAAAAGAAGGGAGAGTAATCACAAGGTAATTTAAATGCTTGTGTTTTAGTTTTTAAAAATTAATGAGAACTTGAAGCTTGCCTCCTCCTGAAGGAGAGACTCAGTTACATAGGATACTAAATGCTGTGGAAATTTTATTTTAATAGATTGAAAAAAGTGATTTAACTGAAATATGTACAAGCTTGGGTGGGAGGGGAAGGTGCTGCTTTTAGGACTTTGTGAATTTGTGCCACAATATAAGTTCTTACCTGCCACCCCAAAAAAACCTCAAAAAATCAAATCTCTTCCTTAAACTGTAAAGCAATTCAGCTTCTAACAATGTATGACTGAAAAATGTATCCTTTCAGTACAAGAGTAAATAGTTTTATATATACTTGGAATATGGTTTTGGTATATTTAGCTCCACCTGTAATCTGGACATACTATTTATTATGTAAGTAATTTCAAGGAAAACTAAGTTTGTCACTGTTGAAAGTGAGATTAAAATTAGATGTGTCATAATACTGAAGTCATGCCTAAATCCTTTGAGAATGGTTTCTTTAGAAAAAAGAAGTTATGTGTAATGATATAAATATATATAAGTAAGTGCACAGTGTATATGTATATATATATACATGTATATATATGTATATATACACGTGTATCTATCACTCAGTATCTACCTACTAAAACATTTTTTAAAAATCACACTAGAAATATTGTCTTGCTCACAAGCTTTAAGTTAGAACAGTCTCTGTCACTGAGGGCATTCCTTCCCTGGCAGGGGACTACCAGTAGTGTATGTGAATTAAAAACATTCCACCTGGGATTAAAAATCTTCCAACTGGGGGCTCAAGGAAAAAACCTCCAGCCTGAGAGAAGAGGTAACAGCTACAGGCTGCTAAGAGCCTACACAGTTAGGGTAGGAAATAAATAAAAAAGAAGCCTCTGTGGGCTGTTTTGTGGTGTGAGTTGCTGTATGGGGCTGGAGACCTTGAACACCTGTTTTGTATTCCTCTCACCCAAAAACCAGTGTAGCAAAATGGAGAATTCACATCATATTCAGGAAGAAGAAATCGAGTTTCTCAGGCTGACACTTTGTTAAAGCTGTGAATCTTGATGTTTTAATCTCATGCATTTTGGTAGTGCTTGATATTCATAACTGGTAAGTTTGATAAATTTTTAGCAAGGAAGTTGAAGATGATGAGAAAACACAAGGGGAGTTTTGCATTTCACACCTTGTACTCAAGCCTTCAGGTTTAATTTTCACTTTTTGCACCAAGACCATTCCTTGGAGGAAGGCTGACTAGATCTTATGTTGCCCTAAGCTGGATTTAATCCATTAAGGTAAAATAAAAACCCAAATCCTGTAGAGTTAGCTTTTAAAAACCCCAATTTTAGTAAAGGCAACAATATCGATGCTTGAGATCCAGAAGAGATCCATTTAAAACTAGTATATGTTTTTTACTCATAACCTATGGGATAAATCTTGTGATTTCTTCATAAGTAAAATAACAGATATATCAAGATGGGAATACAGTTCAAATATATGCATTGCCCTAGTTGTATTGTGGAAAGAAAATCTAATAAAAATAGATTAAAAGAGAAGGCCGATAAAAATTGAAACTGAAACACCAGCTAGGAAGCACAATTCAATTTATTTTAATTTTTAGTATTCTGAATCTTTTATTCATAATTCAGAAAATTATATTAATATGAGATTGGAGTTCATGAGTTGGTTTGAAGGAAACCATTACCTGCCTTGATGCAGTTGTAACTATTTTCTCTCTGTTGCATGGGCCTGTTTCAGTTAATATTCGTTAACTTTCACACCAGCATCACCATTATGAGTGTCCTACAAGTCATTGTATTTACTCAGAGGTGCACGTGGGCTCTAACATCCTCCTCATTAAGGATAAATTAGAACTGGTGACTGTAGAGTGATGACATGAGTTAATTGCTCAGGAGCATTTGGATAACTCACATTGGATTTACTGCCTTAATGAGAGGGAAGGAGGAGGGAGAAGCAGAAGAGTTGTCTCTAATAATGTCTTGGATGCTGCCTGTACACAGAATTCTGCTGCTGTGGGTAATGCCACTGCAGGATTCACTGCTTGGAATAATCCAGTGCTGACACAGACAGACCTGGGTGACCTGCTGGGGGACACTGCTGCCATGGCACCTCAAGAATAAGAGTTAAGATATTAAGAATATCACTGGTGTTAGAGAAATGTTTCTCATTGGTGTTAGAGAAGTGTTTCTCATGCTTCCTCCACAGCTTGGGAGGGAGTTCAATTTAAATGTTGTCATGTTATTCTGAGCACCTTGATTCCCTGTGAAAGTCCTGAGCAGGAAACTTGAGATGTCTGGACATGGTCACTAGTTGGAATTTCTCTGCAAACGTCGAGGGCTGGTGCATGGAAATCCTGCAGGTAAAAGGAGAGGAGGCACACACAAATGCCAGTTACTCCTGTGGGAACTGCTCATGATGAAACTATATATTAAAAAAAGGATTTCACAAGCATTTTAAGCTCTGGTTTATGTTATCTAGGAGCTCCTGCTGTTTACCATCTGTGTATTTGCACTTGTTATTATTTAAAATATATTGCTATTTCATAAGATGAAATTACAAATGTATTGCTTACTTTTAAAGGGATATAACACTTTTTTATTTAATTCCTTATGTTTGAAATCCTATTAATTAAAATTCTATTACTCCACACCAAATTAAAAGAAAAGAACCTAAAAATTAAGGATGTTGACTTTGTTTAAAAAAATCAAGTGCAAGCACTTTTTGGGACCATATTGTTACAGCTGCTGCTGTGCCTGCTGTCACGACACAAGTTGTTGCTTCATTTATTTCAGGAACCTTTGTTTGGCACATCAGGCACGCACAATTTGTAGTGAAAATTTCATGTTTTAAAAGACAGGTTCAGGTCGGCTCAGTGGCAGAGTCAGCAAGGCTCTTTGTCTGTTATTTATAAACAAATAACTCTGGCAAGTTATTAATGCACGTGTCCATGACAAGGTGTTGGCCAAACTGTGTCCACTGGGTCAAATCAAGACTTGGGAAACATTAGACAAACACACTTGTTTCCTCTATTTGACAAAACTAACTCCTAACTCTTGTAGGAGAATAAATTGCAATAAAACCCCACAGTAAAAAGCTGTAATTATCGGTATTATTTACCGATAATTATTATTGTAAGTATTAAGGATTAGCCTGCTTCTGTAGCATCTTTAAAATTTTTGGCACCCTTCTGTCCTCATAACATACATTAAATAACCTGTTTGGTTTTATTGTTCTGTGTTTATTTTAACTAGGCCATGTCTTGCAGACTTAGTTCAAAATGTGTGAACAGTTTCAGACAAGCAGATTTGTTTCAGATCCTGATTTTTAGAGTAGGAATGATGAGTATATTAATGAATTGTTTTGACACATTGACAAAAACTTTCATGGAAATGGAAATAGAATTCTGAGGGAAATATTTCTGTATAAAAATACCCCTGATGATGGCCTGCAAGTTTTTCTTGTTTTTTGACTTTCCCTTCACATCTGGATCAAATGAAAATAATTCAGGAATCATAGATATCCTTCCTGGAGTTAAGTTTCTGGAAATTCAAATTATAATGATGTAGCATACTTTTTTGGCATTAGGAGATGTAAATGATAAAGATTTTCTTTTGATTTTAATTGAAACTACTGGAGAGAAGCTGTGAGTGTTTATGTTGCAATGCTGGTGGAACAATGCAGGGTGGTGAGGGATGAAACTTATAGACAGTTATTTTAAAAATACACAAAATGATGCATATACATGCTTGCCTTCGTGTCTCATCATTCATTCCTTGCCATATCTTTGTAACTTCTAAGAACACTGAAATTGATTCTAAGCATAGTAAAATTAATAATTTTGAGTAACTGTTAAAGACCGAATTATGTTCAATATGCAATATGAATATTATGCTGACTGCAAGCTCCTATTGGCTTCATTGGAAGTAAATCAATAACTCTGAAAGGCAGTGCTGTGCTGCTGTCCAGCTCTGATCACTTCCTGATCAATTCAGTTGCTTATGGGAAATGTTATGTTTGGTATGATAGATTATTGAATAATCTAGGAAATACTGTTTAGCATGAAGGAAAGCTTACATAGAAAAGTGAACTGAAAATATCAAATAGACAGAAATGGAATCATTATCTGTTCTTAGCAGTTCTGTTCATTTAATATATTAAATTAGGTGTAACATTTAAACTGGTTTCTGTGGCATATTATTAGAATTTGTGGATGGGAGAAGACAGGCTGTGAAAATACTAGTATTGGTATTGCTGCTGGGGACAGCTTTAAAAATAGGATACAAAGCATTTTTCTCTCTCCTGAGAAATAGGGTGGTGGGAGGGGGGGAAATTACCCAGTGAAATAAAACTGAGCAAGGGAGAATAGTAAGAATGGGATATGATTTGATAAGAGTCCTGGATTGGTTTGGTTGCCAGCTGATGAAGCCTGACTGCAGTGATGCTGTAAGTCAGCATTGCCATTGCCTGCAGGGTCACAGGGCAGGGAGGGCACTCTGCACCAGGGTGGAACTGTGCTCCAAAAGGGGCAGGGATGGAGCTCTCTGCTAATCCCGGGCTGCACCACTGCTGCTGCATCTCTTGTTGTGGTTGTTTCCCGAGTGGGGTGATGAATCAGGATTCTTTGACTCCAGTATCAGAAGGCTTATATGATTTATTAAAATGACTCCATTGTTCAGAAGGATTTGGGCTATAGGTGCCCACGTTCAGAGCTAACATGCTTTCTTCTTCGTGGTTAGTACAAGACTGCCAGAATGCTTAGAATTCCAAGATAAGGATTGTCCATCTCATAGGGTAAGAAGAAGGTTCTCATCTCCCCTGTGGGAGACAGAACAGCCAGACACTCATGTCTTTGAAACCACACACACAAAGATTTGTTTTTACAGAAATCTCCTTAGAAATGAGCCATGATTTACCAGAATAAAAATCTGGTTTTGCAGTGTTTACAAGGAACTTCTTTACAGTACTTGAATTTGGTGAAGGAAATGAATGCTGGCACCTCTCAGACCACACAACTCTGTAATTTTGTTCCCCTTCCTCCTTCAGGGAAGGAACCTTCAGTGAACAAGTGCAGGAATGTTCATGAGCCCTGTCTCCTGTGCTGATCTCAGTGCCTTGTTTGTGTGACCAGGGCCTGCATTCCAGCAGACTCACTGCTGGGATAATATCCCTTAGGTATAGTGAAACCAAGGCCAAGTTCGGAATGCTCTCCTACTGTCTTGCAAATTCGAAGGAAATAAAAATAACCCTCCAGATATGTTTCACTCAGAGTTACAAATTAATTCATCTGATATATTTTGGTAATTTTCTCGACAACCATTTACAGGACAGACTATTGAAAGTTTCTGTGAAAATGGATGGGGTTTTTTTCCTGCAACTATAAATACTTTGTTTTTTCCTAGATAATTTTAACTACAGTAATCAGGTTTTCTGGGTGACCTAGCATATTTATATGGATAAAATGATGAAAATAATCAATGGAGAATAGTAAGAGCAGAGTAAAAAAATAAACTAGATTTACTAGCACAATATGTTATTGACCTAATGAGATTAGATTGTATTCCCAATTGCACTTCAGGGAGTATAATTCAATCTGTACTCACTTGCAGTCGTTTGAAGCACTCCTCTTGCTCTTAATACAGTAAGTATCTATTCAAATGACTTCCCCATTCTTAAAAGCTGAGTCTTTTTCAAAGAGGCATCTACAGTGAGTCTGTCTCTGTTTCAGAATGGGGTGGGGGTGTCTGGATGAGTCCTGTTCCTACAGGTTATCCCACAGCCATAAAATAATGGACTCAGTGAAGCCTCAGGAGATGCTCAGATCTAATCCCTGGTTGACAGTGGCTCTAATGCCAGTGGTAAATCAGATCAGTTGTGGATTTGTCTAGAAAAGTCTTGAAAACTTCTGAAAATGGAATTAATATAAAATCTGTGGCACGTTACCCACCCGGTGCAGAGCTTTTCCATTGTCTGCAGACTCAACCCACCCAACTGGTTTGATTTGAAGTATTAACGAGGTTGGGAAGAGTTCGGCTTTGACACCTTGCAACTACTTTACAAGTAATTGTAGGCTCCTCTTAGGTTTTCTTTAGAGTTTTCTCTGCCAGGCTGTTCATGTCTGTACCCTCTCCCTCTGAGCTTTAGGCCCTTTGTCACCATGGCATCAGCAGGACCTTCTTCAGTTTTACATATTTCTTAAACTGGAGCAGAACCAGACTGGGTGTGGTTAGAGTCTGAGAAAAAACTACTTAAATAGCTGATCCAACAGAGCAATTACTCATGAGAATACCTGAAAATATCTGCCTGTATACATTACCTTTTTATACCAGCTGTACTGCTTCTGGTGTTCCTGTCAAGTGTTAACACTAGACACATGAAAAGAGTTGGGAGCTACAGGCTTTTTTCATTAATCAGTAATATTAAATGAGTTGGCTAAATATCGCTGTGTTGGCAGAAATTCTAGACAGCCTGAAAAGGATGCAAAAACTGATCTCGGCTTGAATGAAGATACTGGTCTGAGTTCCCATGAGGGGATGTTTAATGAGGAGGCAACTGTAAGGGAGCAAAGCACTTTTTGTGGAGATATTGGCAAATATACTGGGTCAGGAAAATTTTTAGACTCCTTATAAGAGCTGTGGTATCTGATTTGGGAAAGGTCTTGGGAATATTTCAGGTATCCTTTATTGAGAAACAGCTTTCTCAGACACGTGGCAAGATTTTGGGGGTTGTCTCATGCAGAGGCAGGAGCTGGACTCAATGATCTGTGTGGGCCCCTTCCAGCTCAGGTTATTCTCTGATTCTGTGATTGATTTGCTTTTATTGGGACAGCACTTAAGAAAAGGGCCAGGGGGGAAAAAAAAAGTATTTGTCAACCTGATACTCTAGGGAGATGCATTTTAAATCTTAGGATTTAAATTGTTTGCCTGTGTTCGAAACAAAGTATTGATTGCCACTGTAATCAAAGAAAGATTTTATTGGTTCTCACAAGTACTTTCCAAGCAAACAAGGCAAGGGTTAGTGAAATGACTTTCCATGCTGCAATAGGAGTTATATTTATTGATGTTTCCCAGAGTCATCTGGACTTTGTGTGGGATAAAGGCTCTTCTCAATCAAATTTTATGGCCTTGCTTTATGTGACTAATGATTTTGAAATAGATAGTTTGAAAATAATATTGTATATTGCTTACATAACTGCATGGATGTTAATATTTATTACACTTAAGAGTTTTAGCAGTGAGTCAATGAATATCCCAGAATTGTTTGGCTTATTTTCATTTCCTTTCCTATTTTCTGAATCACAGAGCTGTAGTTATTCTATATCTGTAAACTAAAATATAACACAGTCTTAAGAATGCTTTTCTTTTCAGAGGTCTGCTGGTCATATAGCAATTTTTGTTACCAGGGTTTACTCAGCTTGGTAATAGTGGAGTGGAATTACCAAACTGGATCAATTGTTCTCCTTAATCAATAAATCAGTCTCTGAACTGGTTTTAGGGTAAAATCATATTTATAGACTGAAGAGCAAAACTCACCTGTAGTTTACCTGCTAATTGAAATGATTGTGCACAGCAGTTTGTATTTTGTTGCCTCTTGTTTGTGGGGGTTTTTTCACCTGATGAACTCTGTCCTTGTGTGAAATGTCACTGCACATCATGCAGAGAGTGTAATTGAGCCCCTTCTCATGTCAGACTTGTGAGCGTTAGAGCAATATTATCATTTTTCTGGGGCTAAGCCACTGAACCACAGTGGTTTGTGTCATTATCTCTATAACTTGGCAAATGTGGCCAGTCCGTTTGACTCCTGAATTATCAGATGTTTTATGAGCAGATTCCTTTTTTTCTTTTGATGTATTTCACTGTAAGGAAATTATATTTAAGCAGAAGTCATTTGCCTGAATTCACACTATTGGTTATTGCCTGTGGTGACAATGCAGGATTGCATTATGCTTTATGACTTTTTGTCTTCTTGAATGATGACATTTCTGTTTAACAGTAACTGTGCTAGAGTTCAATCAAGAATGCTGAGTACAATATGAACTGGAGGGTTAATCAGAAATTCCTGGGAGAGTAGTAAAGCACACACGTTTTACATTTATGGACACTGAACCAGATCCATTTTTTTAATAGTATGGATTTTTTTTTCTTTATTAAATGATGGAGCTGGCCATATATATCCTTGTCATTAATCAATAATTTCTACTGTTTTAATTTTATGTTATGAAAGGCAAGAAAGTTCATCTGACTTAGGGAATACTAAGTTGACTCAGGTAAATGATTGCCAAGGGATGGCGATTTATTATGAAATCTGGGAAAGATCAGAGTGAATCTTCCCACTCAATCCTTTTTTTTTTTTTTTTTTAAATCAAGCAGAATCAGATTTGCCAAGTAATGGAAACAAAAAGCCTCCACTTAAGTCAATTATTTCAATCTCAATTAAAAATAATGTGCTTGTCAGACCGTTTTTAATCTAAGTAGTTCTGCTGGTCTGAGCCTGCTGCTTTGTGTACTCAACACCTCTGTTTGAATGGTATTAATGATATGAAACTTTGAGTAGATTTAGGCAATGCATAAATCTCTGTAGTATTAGAATCCCATGTGTTTACATGTAAAAAAGCTCTGTTGGGCTGGTACAAGTTAAACTGTACCTCTAGTATATGATACAAAACACCATGATAAATTTTAATCTGTTTGGGCTTTTTTTTGTTTTTGTTTTTTTTTTAGTACCAAAGATGGTTGGTGTTGAATTATCCATTATAAATGTATTTTTACTTTTGAAGAAAAGGCAAACCATATTGTGGAGGGATATTTTAATTTGATGGCTCAGCAATAAATGTTATGTGTTTACCATTTTCAGGACTGCTTTTTGTTTATCAACCTTCAGGATAATCTTTAGGTTTGTATTTGAGGGGTGTGTCATTTACAAGGTCATTTAAGTGGTAGGCATTGGTGCAGGATTACAATAATAAACAGCAATGATTCCTAGTAGGGTGTTCAACTGCTGAACTTTTTCATTTCAGTGTGCTTAAAGGTAGGGAATGGCAGTGATCCTGTTAATTGCATTATGCAGGAAGTTCCCAGCTTTGTGGAAATAAAGTAGCTTAATTGTGAGTGTCTTGCACTCTGGAACTTGATCCAGACTGAACCAAAGCTCCCTAAATTACTCCTCCATCTGTGGAATAGAATCAAAGATCTAACCAAGGAAAACTGTACCAGGTGAGAATTGTGGCAGCTCAGTGGAATGAAAGGTGCATGGAAAGGGAACACAGTAAATCCAGTTTATGTGCAGAACAGGTGTTGGTTAAACCTTAGGTTAGGGATTCAGTCACATTCTCCTTTCAGAGTGGCTCTCTCTGTCCTTTAAGGTGAACATAAACGTTTCCAGATCAGGGCAAATGCACTAATCATCTTCAATTTATGGAAGGGAATATGGCATGGGCTGTTATTTTGAGAAGTAATGAACCAAAGCCCCTTGGCTTCTGCTGTGGCTCAGCAGAACTCCTGAAGATGACACTGGTTGGCTGCATCTGGGTTCTTGACTGCACAGACTGGTTTGGTTTGGGTTTGTTTTTCTTATTCTCAAAACCCAGGATGGGGTCCCCCATGGGAAACTGCCCTCAGGGATAAGGACAGGTAATAGAAAAGGGTTGATGGCTTTTAAAAGAGATTTTCTTAGAGCACAAGAACTCCTGATTCCCATGTGTGAGAAATCAGGCAGGTGAGGCAGCAGAATAATATGGCTGAGTTAGGACCTCCTGGAGGAACTGAAGTACAACAAGGAATCAGTGCTGGGAAGAACATAGGGGTGTTGCTAGCATGGGATCAGGAAAGGTAAAGCACATTTGGAGTTTGGAATTAGTCAAGGAATTTGAAGAACCAAAGGAAGAGCTTCTACTGGGACATTGGTCAGAAAAGGAAGAATTAAGAAAATATACCCACTCACCCACTCCCAAATAAATAAGACAGGAAATGGAGTGGCAACCAGCATGGAGGAGAAGGCTGGGGAGCTTTTACTCGCAACCACTCTTCCCACATCTCTGAAGTCTCTGAGCCTCAAAGCAGGGACTGGGCAAACCAAGTCCCTCCCATTTAGGAGGAGGTTGGGTTTGAGACCACCTGAGGAACCTGAACCTACACAAGTCCATGGGAAATGAACAGATGTGTCCCAGGGTCCTGAGGGAATTGGCAGATGTAATTGCTAGGACGCTCTCCATGATATTTGAAAAGCTGTCAAAGTCCTAATGACAGGAGAAAAAAGACCACAGTTATTTTTAAAAAGGGTAATAATGAGATTCTGTGATTTGGAGACGCTTGACTTGGAGAATCAGAGGAAATATTTTCCATTTAACATAATCAATGCATCCTAGAAGGAAGTTTTGATAGATTTCTTCGTAGCCTGTCACTTCAAAATGTGAGGCATGGAATGGTGTTTTTCAGGAACTTGAATCTACTCAGCCGGATAAAATGGTTTGCGTTTCGCATACAAATACCTCAGCCCAGCTCTTGGTGACCAGACCTTTAAAACTTTATTGCTGTTGGGATATTTGGGGTTTATGCAGTCTGAAAGCTTCTTAGAGCACATTATAAATCCATGAGTGTGTATGTGTGACCTGCATTGCTACCTTGGCTTGTTCTGAAGTGTATTTATATCAGGATGCATACAGTGCTCTTTCTAGGGGAGCTCTAATAATATGTGAAAGTGTGGTGACTAAGAAATAACTGAAAAGATTATATTTTCAGGGTCTTTTATTACTGCAAAACATAAAAAGGAGCTTTGTGGTCATCCTTATAGCCAATAGTCTGGATAGATGTTTATGGATATATATGTATTAAAATACTTAACTCATCTACTTATAAATCATCATAAAGAGGTAGCAACTTTATGAAAGTAAAATCAATACAAATTGCATATGGCTCTTGGGATAGATTTTATAAACTGGGTGTTTTTTTGTAGTAACATAAACATCTATGAATATTAAGCCACTTTTTCTGCAATTCAATTTTAATCTTTCAAATATAGAACAGGGACTGTTTTCCCCTTACTATGTAATTTCAATTCCCAGTTTTGCTGATGGCATTTATGATCATAAATAGAGATATTAAAAAATAGAGGCACAAAATTTGCTGAAGTGATTTGCTGAGCAGGCTGCATGTGCATAAGTAAAAGATACATAAGTACACTTACAACTTTAAAAAATTGTCTCCTTGATCAGTTCTTTTCATAGTGAGGATTCTGAAACTTTAATGGATTACAGCAAATATAACTGAGATTGTGACCATGGCAGAGATTTGAGTGTGTTTTTTCTGTCATTTGGGACTTAATGAAATAATCAATCCAGAAGCAGTGTAACAATAGAAACAATTTAGGAAGTTTTATTGTAAAGCACTTAATTCTACTAAGAATTTGTCTTGTGGGGTTTCTTCATTCCGTTGCTAATTTTACAGTTTGCTGGTTGTGTGTGCCTGTACATCCAGATCTGTCACTTGGGAAGGGAGTGGATGTGGCCTGGTTATGGGAGCTGCTTGCAACCACTATTTTAGGAAATATTTGAAAAACAGTCATAGTGGAACAATAATGATTTTAATACCAGCAGAGACAATAAATGGCAGGTGTTTGTTGGAAGTCACGTTTCAAGAGTGCAATCTGTAGAACACTAATATTGCTGAATGGAGACTGATTGGGATAAACTTGTTCTAACTTCAGTGCCACTTCACTGACAGCACAACTTCATTCCTGCAAAATTTGTACTCGTGAGATTTTGCCGAGATTTCTGAAGGGCATTAATTTCCTTGCAAAGTTTCTGCATTTTTTAAATTACCCAATGAATGCAGCTGGCATTAATCATGAGGTGAAGAGCCACTGCTCAGAGTGACAACAGGGCTATGCATCTTAGTCAAGAATTGCACACCATCTGAAGTGGCTAGAGTGAAATAATTTCAGAAGATAAAACACAGAGGGCTCTAATCCTATTAAAATATGTCAGTAAATAATAGTTTTTTGTTACTGCTTTAATTTCCAAAATTTCCGAGGTATTTAGTTAAACACTTAGAGGGACTAATTGTAAATGATATATACCCATTGTTACTTTGGTTAATAAAAATGGTAATACCTGTGCAAAACAGACCTGCTTTAGATGCTGTAATGTAATTGCATCTTGGAAAACAGCATAATAAGACAAGAAGAAAGCCCTAGATATATGTAATTTCACATTCAGTTTCCTGTGGATTGAGAAATAGTGTCTGGGTGTGGGCATCACTTTTAAACTGAGCAGGAGAACTCTCTACCTTACTCTACTGTTCACTTGGATTAATTAATTCCAAGTGTAAAATTGCACTAGGATTTCTATAGTTTTCACAAATTGAAATCAGGTTTTTAAGCTGATTCTGAAACTATAGAATCTGAGCTTTTTCCTTGTACTTCTCTATAGTTATTATTCATACCCTGAGTACATAAAAACACAATTAGGGCAGGGAGCTAAAACTGTCCTTGTCTAGCCCGGAATATCCTGTGCTAATATCATATGCAAATCTTTCT
Source organism: Dicaeum eximium (assembly GCA_013396995.1). Taxonomy (NCBI): domain Eukaryota; kingdom Metazoa; phylum Chordata; class Aves; order Passeriformes; family Dicaeidae; genus Dicaeum; species Dicaeum eximium. Next base: position 749,232 of record VWZP01009162.1, on the reverse strand, counting down.
GTACTTCCATTCAGGGCTAGAAATGATTTGTGAGTCAGAATGCATTTTCAACTTTGAGATTCATGTCTGAATTTGAAGAAATTACAGGGAAGAGTCTTGGAAATAAGCAGAACCCAATAGTCATATTTCTGAATTTACTACTTGTATTTCTTTTTCCTGTCTAATTTCCTTAGAACTGAGCTCATGTGAGAGCACAGCCTGACCCACTGCTTGTCCAATATGTTCACACCCCAAAAATGTAATCTGGAATGTCTGCCTGTGTGAAACCTTTTGTATGGCATTTATTTTCACTTTATAGACGGGCTTTTGCTATGTTAGCATTGCTACTGTAGCTGTGGGAACATCATGTTTTTAGTGTTGTTTGCCTGCATTTTTAGGCTGTTGTCTTATTTTTTTGGTGGTAAATACAAATAATGTGTCTCAATATGAGCAGAGCACATTTTGAGCATTTAGCCACCTACTTACACAGGGTTTGGACATCAGTGAAGAGCATTATTTAATGAATCTCTATTTTCTAGCTTGTGGGAAATTCATTGTGGAAGATGGAGAATAAAAGCAAAAGAAAAATGCATTTAGTTAAGTGTAGCTGCATTGCATGAAGTACATAAGAGACACTAGCTCAGATCTCTACAGAAGTGTTTTGTTGTTTTGGTTTTTTTTCCTTGCAGGATAAAAATGTAGCACTCAGGAAACACAGATAATTCAACTATCAAGTAAGATAGAAACTAGTAGCAAATGAAACAATCTCCTGCTTTCAAGTCCCAAGACAAAGTCAAAATCCTTCTGGGTAGATCCTAATAACTCAGTTATTAGGAATAACTGCTGGAATTCACTGTTCTGCCTCTCAGCTTTCCTTTCTGATCCTGTTCTGCTCATGTGGCTTTAACAGACAACAGTGAGCTGTAGCACCATTGTATGAATGATTTTGCAAACAGTGGGGATTTTTTCCTGAAAATTTGGGAAGTTAGAACACAGGTTTTGCATGGGAAAAGCCTGCTTATCTGATTTTCAATATTCTGTGTGGAATTTGTAACTGTATTTAGAATAATCCTTGAAACTTTTGATCCTGCCTGTTTCATCTCAGGATGTTGTGTTCCCCTGAAACAGGAGGCAGATGGATTTCAGATTTCTGTGGTTCTTTTCTCCCATGGTTTTTGCACATCTCAGCCATGCTCTGGAGTGTGTTGGAGAGATGAGACTGCCCCTTTTCTGTGCCTAGAATGTGCTTTGCACTGGGAATGGTGTGTGCTGTCACACACAGAAAGCCAGCCCAAACTGGTCACAGTGTGTGTGAGCAGTCGTGGCAAAACAAGTTCTGATTTGATTTGTACTATGAATTTTTTGAGGTGTCTCATAAAGCATCAGTCTAAGTCAAAGATTGGAAGTTAGACCAAACAAATAACATGGATATAATATTTTCAAATACTGAAAATAATCAAAAAAACCTTTAATTTGTGAATGAGAAATGGTATTCTGAGAAAAATCCAACTCTGTAAGGTGTGGTAACCACCTCCACCTATCCCTTTATGTCTTTTACATCACCAAAATATTAATATAGGCATATTTCAGCCTCCTTTTATGGGCTAATTCTTAATTATCCTCTTATGGGTGGTACTTAAGTATAATAGTTTCAAGTTTTCCTGTTCTGAATAATCTATTTCATCTACCACTAGTTAGGTGTGCTGAAGAAAATAATTAAACAGGTTTTGTGCTAAGTCAGTCAGTCATTATAGCAGGTGTTATAGCAATATTATTCTGGAGTGGTGTTTTATTGGTTTTGTTGGGTTTTTTCACTGTGCTAGAGCTTATTCATAGAATTGAGAGGATCTCTGATTCTCTGGTTCCCATCTTGGGTAAATAAAGCCCAACTAAAAGTGTCTGGAAATGTGAGATCACTAAGGAATAAACCTTATATTTCATTTCACTGCTGTTGGTTTCAGGAATCTCCATAATCCATTTTTCCTACAGTAAATAAAACTCTTGAATAGTCATAAAGTATGAGACAGAAGAAATAAATAAGCAGCACAGCACATAAATGTCTTGTAATCCCTCCCTGCAAAAGATCATCTGACCACAGGGAAATCACCACTTGTGAAAGCTCTGGGCTGACTAATGAGTCAGGGTGCCTGTGAGGTGATGGAAATTGCTTGAAAAAGTCACCTGCAAGGCTGCCTTTTATGTAGATTTTTCTCTAATAGTTTATTTAAAATTCAGTTGTGAATTGTTCTTCCATCAGGCTCCACGCAGCTCTCCCTGCTGCCATACACAAATACTGCAAAGACAAATACTGCACCACACACCTTGTAAGTTCTTTTGCACATGGCCATTTCTACCTGAATAACAATTTCTTTTAGAGATTTACTATGCTACAGGAATAGCTTTATGCGAAATCTTGTGAATTTGGAATATTCATGTAAGATAAATTACTTTTAAATTGAATTTCAGGAATGCAATTGATTGTGTTTGCCTGGGAAGAATAAGGAATTATCCACACAGTTATCTGTAACTTAGAAATGCTGCTTCTGCACAAGTAGCAGAATAATTTGGGGATATTTCTGATAAAGGGCAGTATATTTCACGTTGCCTTAGATTACTTGAGAATCAAAAAAGCAATGTTTTGGTAAAGTATATTTTCAATCCATCTTCTAGAAGCAAGGTAAAGGTTGAATTTTCAAGTTATAAAAGCAGAAGTATCAAAAAGTTTCTACCTTCATCTCTGAGACTTTTGTTCCTAAAATCTTTGCACATCTTTCAAAGATGTTTTTTGTTGCAGGTTGTTGAGTCCTTTCCTGGTCAGCACAGATTGGAATTTACTGTATTCCTTAAACCATTGCTCCAATGTATGTTGCTGACCAGAATTTTCCAGTGATTATGAAAAAAACCTAAAAACAATCATAAGACATGAAAGTGGCTAGGTTTTATCCTGGCATTCAACATGCTTAGCTGTAAAACCTTTTCTGCATCTGCCAACAGAGAAATAATTATTGCAAATTCTTCAGTGGAAGTAAAAGGTAAAATCCATCCAGGAGGGACGAGAACATTGGAAGGTCTCTTAATCAGCTTTCTAATTTACAGTGAAAATAGATTTTTTGTTAGTCAGGACTAACTTGTAACATAACATGGTGTTACTCTCTTGAAAAAATAATTTGGTTTTGATTGCAAAGGAATCAGCTGCTTTCTGTATGCCAGATTAACAATGAATATCTTGCTTATAAAGCATAAATTTACTTCTTCATCAAATGAGTGAAGAAAGAAACTCAAATGAACACAATAAACAAGATTTTCTGAAAAAAACCCACCAATACAGTTGGATTTGATTTGAAAAGAGGAATAGCAGGCATATGCCATGTGTCATTATAGGAGGGAACTGGTGACAGTATTATTCATTATGTGGTTTCAGAGTGCCCTAAATTGGAGTATAAGATTATTGGAAGTGGTTGATTTCCCCAGATTACTGCTTAATAGTGACTAAAGGGCCCACATTACTCATATTTGCAAAGAAAATAGTGCCAAAAGCAGCAGTGGTTGACTGGAATGAAATGTGGAGCCCTCAGGGTTTTAGCTTGAGATGCAGCTTAATTGTGTGTCTCTTGCTTAATACAAATGTCCCCGAGTCTCTGAGGCTGCTCTGCTCTCTGCACTTGCAAATTGATCCAGCACTTTCCAAAGTATTTACTGGGGGTTTTTTCTTCACTGCTTTCCAAACAAATTATTATAATGACTTCACAGACCCAAGTAGGTTTCCCTATTTCTGGCTGTTTATCCTTCAGCTTCCTGCCAGCTTTTGTTTATTTCTTTGATCTGCTTAAACTTCTGTAATGTCGTGGTTGGAAAAGGGTTGGGGCCTGATGTCATCATGACAACTCTCCTTTTGCACTTGTAGAAAAACAGAGAAAAATGACCCTGCTGGGACTAGGGTGTGTTTGCTGTTCTACAGCTGATGTGTTACCTCTTGATAATGAAATATAAGTTTGGTGAATTACTTTGAACTAAAGTAATTCATATTTTCAAGCAGGTTTGCTAAAGTACCTTTAGAAAGAGTTTGTACTGTGAAGTTCTTATACTTTTAGGGGCATTTATTGCTCTACTTGGACAATGTGTTGCTAAATTTGTTGTGGAGTATATGCAGAGCATCCTTGGAGAAAAGCTAAATTAGAAACAACCTGAAATTCCCACAAATTTGACCGAAAAAAAAAAAAAGTTATATTTATTTCACAGTATTTACAATTTCTCTACCAGATGCTATGAAATAAGGCAAAACCACTACATTACCATGAAATACAATTATTTTGTTGTGTGGAGGTGCTGGACTGATGTGCAGAGGAATGAGTTTGAGTTCAGTGCCACGCTGAATTCCTGGTATGGCACACAGACTTCTGTCATTCTATTCCCAGGCGATGAAAGGGAAATTAAAGGACTTTCTTTTTGCCTCGTGAAAATGTCAAGTCTAAGTAGACAAGACTTTTACATAGAAATACCTTGGCAAAGAACCCAAGAATTCATCTTGTCCATCTGCTTTAATTAGCAAGACCTGGAACTAAAGTATTTAAATGCTCTATTACAAACAGGGAGATGAGCAAAGGAAGAAATTTTTCCTGTATTGTGATCCTGATTTCTGCCTTTCCTGCAGGACCTCATAAACTTGACTAAGGTTTAAAAGAAGCTCCAGGTTGTGGAAATGATGTTTCCAGGTTTTGAATTCAGAGGGATTGCTGAAGTCTTTGAGTCAACATGTTGACTCAGGGAGTAGCTAGGATTAACTGCTAAAATCTATAAATATTAACATACTAAAACCAAGGTTTTAAATCTATTAAAAATCAACTGAAGTGTTCACCTACTGTTTCACTGATCCCTGAGTAATGCATCTCATAATACTGATGTCATTGCTGTGTTCTTCAAAGAGAAAATTACTGAGGAGGATTTTTAATTGTTATTTTTTCCTTTCATTTAAAAGATTAAATTTCTGCCTTACAATATTCAGCAAAACTTCCAATGAATGTTTATAACTTCTGTAGATCAGAGTTTTTTCTAATATTTTTGAGTGACATTGCTCCCTGAACTCAGCCACTCACACAAATGAAGTTATTACATTGCATTCATTTCAAATTTCTCCTTTTCACAAATTACATTGCAGTTGATATTTCTGCAGTGCAATAAAATGGTAACTGTGCAACAAAGACCATAATCCTGGAGAATCCTTGAAGAGCTGTGCAATTAATACAATGGCTGGATTATGAGGTGATTTGATAGGAGTGTTTTTAATGTAGAGGAGAAATCCAAGATGCAGAATGAAATTGCTTGAGCTCATTTTAAGATGAGAACTCAAAATTTGGATATAAAAATTTTCTAGAAGGAAGAAAAGTGTATAAAAAGCTACAAGTTCCATTCAAAAACCAGAAGGAATGGTTAAAGCAAACATATGAGTGACCATGAAGTAACCTTTTATTGATCAGTTATTAGGTAATGAAAGCTCCATTCCATTGCTCTGTGTAAAACTCCACTGAAGAGATCAGATTCCTTCCTCTTCCATGTAGCAAGAATTAATGTTTTTCAAGGTTATGTATTTTCCCCCTGTACAGTTTAATATTGTTCTTCCACCCCTTGGGCAAAGAAAGGACATATTTGGTTATGTTATGATTTTCCTAAATCAAAAAATGCTTTCACTGCATCAGGATTGCAGGAGAGCAAGTGGCAAAACCTTGTTCTTCAGAAGGGTTGAGCTGCACACTGGGTTTGGTGTCACAGACCTTGAGGAGTGCCCTGCCCTGCCCTGCCCTGCCCTGCAGGACGTGTCCAGGAGGTGACAATTCTGTCCTGCCCTGGCCCCAAAGCTTTGCTGCTGTGTCTGGTTCTAACACCAATGTTAAGAGCAGCTGACCAAACACAGGACAGGAATTTTTTTCTTTTATTCCTTTTTTTTTTCCTCTCCTTTTTTTTTTTTTTTTTTAAAATCTCAGATCATCTGGGACCTCTCTTTGGGTCTTGTCTGCAGCAAAGAAAACTATTTGATTCTCATATAATCATCTCCCTGCAATTTTGGGAGTGATGTTTGTTATTTGCCCTGCTCTGGTAACTGCTTTTTAAATTTCTTCTTCCACCTCTTCTCTTGCCCTCCCAAAGGATGTTAGGAGTGATTTAATGGCCTGTGGGCTGGATGTCAGACCAGATGGTTTGGACCTCTCAGTCTTGGGTTTCTGTGAAAGCTGTGGGGGCAGGTGTTCTCAACTTGACTGGGCTGGTTAATTACTGTCCCAAAAATCCCTTATGTGCTTTGTGCCTCAAAACTCCCATCAGAAAAACCTGGATATTATTCATCAGCCTCAGACATCATATATATTAATTGGAAGTTTAGTCTAATTAAACTACTCATGTCAAGAAAACTTACTATTTGTATTTGATCTTCCAAATATTCAAGGAAGACTGGAACTCAGATCAGGTATTAATTACTGTTCAAATATTGCACGTTTTTTGTTGAGTGATTACATGCCCTTAATGTGTACATTGCACAGTTGGTTGTCTCACCCTTGTAATGCTCTCCTGTTGCTTTTTTTCCTGGCCAATGGATGTGGTGCTTTAGCCATTCCATTTTCTGCAAGCCTTGTGCTGTCAGTGTTCACACCCATTAATGCTGTGTCCCAAAATGCAGAGCGTGTGAGGGAATGCTAATTGAAATTACTGTGTTTATTCCTGTGGCAGAAGTATCAGTGCAGTGCAATTGTGTGTCTCAGGGCTGGAGAGGGTGGAATTCCCCTGCACAACAGCAGCAATCCACTTTGTGCTGCAGATAATAGGAGACAGCACTTTGCTGGGAGCAATGGCTTTCATGTCTGTTCTGCTGTGTGAAGCCAAAGCCTAAGGCACTCAGATAACACACATTAATAGGGACAAAACTTCCCGTGTTCTGGGAGTAAATATTCACCACTTCCATATTAATCCATCCACTTTGACTATGGGATATAAAACCAAAAGGAGAAGTATCTGCTTCTCTGCGGATGGAATATTTGGAAGTAGAACTGACCACAACCAATAGGCAAAGCAGCAGTGCTGTGTGCATGGAGCTGTGCAAGGGGAAGAAATTCGTGTCACCTGCACCTCTGAGAATGATTGGAAAACCCCAGTTGCATATGTCTGTGGAAGGAATCTGTATTTTCCCTGTACTTTCCACATAAGTACAGGTAATCTGGATTCCCAGATCAGCTGGGTTCCATTCCTGGAACCCAGGCATGAGCTGGGTTCACAGTAGGAAGTTTCTGCTGAGGGTTTGCATAACCTTGACTTGCACAACATTGTCAGTGCTTGCTTATTCTGTTGGCTGACAAAGACACCTTTTCCAAAATCTAGAACTTGCATTCTTTATCTAAATAAAATGTGTCCTTCTCAGCGTTGTGTAGGTTTGTCAGTAATCCCTTCAATGCAGAATGAGCTGGGTTTGCCATAAAAGCAGACACACCCTGGGGGAGTTTTGCTTCACGTCCCAGAGCTGAGCTGTTCTGTCATCACTGCATCTGCAAGCTCAACTTCTTATCATTTAATGTCATTAACAGCAGTTTATGCTAATAAAAGCTTCTTGTGAGCTTCACTCTCCCCAAGAATACAGTGCCCACTGATATGTTCTGTTTCCAGACTCACCAGGGCACATGAATGGTGCTTTTTATGGCAGGGCACAGAACAGGGACCAGGGCAAAGGAGAACAGCTCAAGCTGCTCAAGCAGTTTTGCTCCAGCACATAGATTTTGTGCCAAAGAACAAAATAAGAGTCCTAGTGATGTTTATTTGAGCTCTAATAATGATCTAAACGTAACCAATTGGGGCTGCTGTACTAATCTGGGTGTTCTATTAGCTGTAGAACAGCTCACATCTAATAGTTTCAATGTATGTGATATTGCATAATCAAAGATAAAGTGTGGAGCAGTGTTTATTTGCATGTCTTTGGGTTTGGTGCAGAGTTATGCCCACTGACAGTAACAATTTGCTAAAAGTTTTGGGAATATATTGTAGCAACATGCAGTATCTGTATGTATGTAGTGCCCTTGTACATAAAGTATGTGGGGTTTATATGAGAACTCTCTTGGATATGTTTCGAAAGAGACATTATCTAGAAAAATGCAATCCCAAATGCTTCTCTCTTCTCTGGAAAATAATTTTGTTGATCTGAAAGAGCATGTGAAGTACTCCAAATGAAAGGATTTTAGATAATCCTTTAAGATGCAATGAGAAATCTGATTAAAAAGTCATGGGAAATTTGGAAGTCAAATATTTTTCTGTCGTCTGCATTTTAGCATGAAAAGCAGAAGCCTGTAGTGTGTGTGTTTCTAACTCTGCTTTGCCTGGCTTCTCCTCCAGTGTCAAAACCTTAAAGCCCTGCAATAATTTTATTCCATTTTCTACTCACTTCACTCTGAGACTAAAAGGATTTTAATTAGACCCACTCCAGAAGCTGTACGAGAGCATCAGCAGTGCCTGCTCACGAAATGAAAAAGTAAATGAAGCAAAAAGGTGCTCAAGTCTCGGGCACGTTTTATTGGGGTTGACAGTGGTAACTTCTTTAGCAGGAAAGAGACACTCTCTTCAGGCCTGGAATTACTGGAGCAGCTCTGGGGTCTGTGTCATACAGAGGTTGCATTAGAATATCAGAAATCCTCTGGCTTTCCCTTGAAAGTTTCTGTTAAGCAGTATTTTGGCTAGCACACAAATTGAATATAAGATGTATTGTTTTCCTTCCTCCTGGATTTTCTCGTTCAGGTTGCAAGAGATGCCATTTAGAGCAATGTTATCAACGTGGCATTCACAAATCTGAACACCACAGGGCAACATTAATTTATTTGGCTTCTTTTCAGTCTTTTTAGAGGAAATAATCGAGTTCTTTTAAAAATTATTCAAAGTTTTCAACTATTCAAGTATTTCAACTGTTTAAATTACATTGAAATGCCCAGATCTAGTGTGAAGTTGGGCACAGGGCTGTGATGTAGCAAACAGAACAAGAACTGCCATTATTACATCTCTGAAATACTTTGTACCAGTCTATTGGGCCTCATTTTCTAATTCGCTAATTTGATATTCAAATTCTGTTTGATGTTGTTCCTGCAGCATCCCTACCTAAATTAACAGCACTGAATTGTAACCTAATAGACCTATCTTCCACCCACACTTTGATTTGTCAGAAACTATTAAAAATTAGTCATTTATTATTTAGCAAACCATTATTGTGTGTTTTCTCTGATCTGTAAGCAAAATTTCAAGGCATTAAATAAAATTTAGAAAATGGCAGTGGAGGTTTACATAGAATCATCACTTCCCAAAAATTAATAGCTGCATAAAGGAACGAAGCCAAGCAGGCTTTTAAAACTTATCTTTAATTTGATTCTTAACCCTGTTAAGTATGAAATGGGCTGTTTTTCTTGCAGCAGGCTCTGTCTCTGCTGCCTTCCTTGGGAGGAAGGACACACATGGAATAGGTGCATTTCCCTGCTGCTCTGCATTCCCACACAGGGCTTGGTGCCTGTTCAGCTGAGCAAAATCTGTGGTCCTTATGTGAAGCAGAACTTTCCAGTGTCTGGTTCTTTAATCCATTTATCCATTTCTTAAAATTAGACTTACTTTTTGTATGTCTGGTAAGGTCAAATCCAGTGCAAATTCACTGGGTCAAAACTTAGAAAATGCATTTTGCTTCCCTCTTCCTCACTCCCTCCTCTAAATCAGACAGGTGTTGTGTCAGGGCACAAGGGATAACATTCCCTACTTGGTTCAACTGGATTTATCTCAGGAACCTTAGCTTGAGTCTTCTCCCAAGATTAAAGTTATTAATATTCATTTAGCTCCTGTTTCCTCAGAAAGTAACAGGCTAAGATGCCCCTCAAAACTTTCTGAAGTTTTTCTCCCTATCAGATATTGCAATCTAATAATAAGCTGAGGAACTTGTAGCTCTAGCAAGACATTTCACACACCCCCTTCCCAAGGAAAAGATAGTGTGGGCAGTGTAATATTTCATTGCAGTTCCTAAGTTCTGCCTTCTTAGAGCAGCAGGGCAGAAGTGTCAGAGGACTTTATTTCAAGCATTATTTGCTTTTATTGGAGCAGGCAAGCCAGTGAATTCATTTAGCTGTTGAGAGGAGCTGTTGTTTCATTTGTGGTAGTTTGTTCCCTCAAGTCTAATTGTCTCCCAGTCCCTAAACAGACCTGCCTTGCCTTCATGTGTGTAGGATGAGGGACATTGCTGACCCCTGCTTTAATCCTGGAGCTTCATATATCTCCTGGTATCTTAGGAAAAAATTCACCTGAGACAAAAAGTTTGCAGCCCTCAGCTTGATTCTCCAAAATAACTGATGCAGGGAACAGTCAACTGCCTCCTCTGCCTATTTTTTTTTTTTTTTCCCTAATGCCACCCCTCTTATTGGCAAACAAAGAATGAGTCCAGGCTTTTGGGCAGGATACAGGGAAGTATGAAGTATTGGTTAATGCATGTGAGTTCAGAATTGTTACAGTAGGGCAGAGACCCGAGGTCAGGTGGTGGCAGGGCCTGAATGCTTTGCTGATTTGATTGCTGAGGTTCACATTATGAGTGTCTCTTGTCTCTGGAGGAGAATTTCCCGAGTTCTGGAACTTGTGTGATAGCTTGTACAATCCATCCCATCTCCTAGAGTGATTTATATTAGTGTGGTCTGCTTAAAGCCATTCCTGGAGGAATATTCAGGTAAACCCTTGATGACTTGGAGCAGGGAAGTGATGTTTTTTTTGTATTTGTTTTGTGTTCAGTCATCAGTTCTACAATGGTTTGTTAAAGCCTATAAGTGCAGATAAAGATGAGCACAGAAATAATAGAACTTCGGATTTTGTGTCTGTAATTAGTGGTGTTAAATACATCAACTGAAGCTGGGGCTCTGTTTCCATAGTGTTCCTTCCTTTTTGATGCTTGAATCCTGGAGTTTAGAAATGGCAGCCTGCCTGTTTTAAAGATGGTCTGGGCTTTATGGTGCACATTAAAAATTACAGCTCTCTCACCTGGACATCTCCCACTGTGCTCCCAGAATCCACCTTTGAACACTGGAAATAATGACCTGCTTTCCCTGGGTCCTGGAAACCTCACTGACTCGATTTTGAGTTTTGGCTTTTTAAGATGCCTGTGGGGGAAGGAGAAGTGTTTTAGGTGAATGAAAACAATTAAGGTGAACAATGAGAAAGTTTTTTTTTTTTTTTTTTTTTTTTTTTCCCCCCACCTTACTTGGCAGTAACTCCCTGATGTCTGTATAGGAAAATACCTTAATATTTGTACACAAATGCTTACAGGGCACAAACACAGACATGTCTTATATTAAACCCAAATTGTGGGGTGGTTTTCCAGAACTCCCCAGCCATTGTTCACAGCCAGAAACAACCTACTCTTGTTGTCTGCTCCTACAAGCACCATCACCTGCATTTTTTTGAAGCTGGGCTGAACAGACTCAGTTTTACATCTGTTGCTAATGCTGCCATCAGATCGATTGCTACCCTTTGTGTCAGTTTTTCACAGAAGTTCCATTTTCTGGTTGCTTGTTTTTGGTTTTTTTATATTTGTGTCTTTGGTTGTTTGGGTTTTTTTTGTTGTTGTTTGGGGGTTTTTTGTGGTTGTTGTTTCATTTTTTGTTTGTTTGAAACCAAACCTGTTCTCAAGAAGAATTTTATGCTATTGGCAGTTAAAACTATATTCAATTTCCTTATTTGTTTTGTTTTTTCTATTTTTATATTGGTCAATGTAGTGGGCTTAGTTCACATATTCTGTAGCAGTGCAAAGGACTGACTAATTGTAGTGTGATAAAAAGGCAGAAAATTTGCCAATACTTATTAAAAGTCAGTTGGAAATAGGACTGCTTTGAATGTGTGATAAATGATTTTTAGTTTTGCATATTGTTAGTAAATGAGAAATTATTTTTAAAAAACCACCCTTTTCAAAATTAAATGCTTTCTCTTTTGTGTACTTAATTAAGACTTTTCCCCTTTGAAACCCATTTGGTGCTGAGCACTTTCTGTGAAACTGGACCCAAATCCTTAAGATCTGTTTGCCTTTAACAGACTGGAGGCTTTAGTTAGCAAAATCTAGCCTTTTCCATCTAAACTAAAACTTCATTTTCTATTGTATAGATTTATCAGCTGGCAAAGCACGTGGTGTGTAGCAGTAAAGAGAACTTGCACGCTCTGCTAGTGAACAGCCGAGGGCTGTTATTTTCTTCAGTGTTTTTCTTCTTAATTTCATGGCCAAAGACCACATGAAAAGAAAACTGTTTTTCAGGCATGAGGAAAAAGTGTTCTTGTTCACCAGAGGAAATATCAAAAATGGAATTTGAGGGAGGGGGTAAAACATGTGGGAGTGAGAGAGGAATATGATGAATTTGTGGTAACAGTTAGGGAATGATGGGATGCAGTGAGAGTGTTTCAGCAATCACCTTCTTTTAAGGCCTATTTACTTAGTGTATATATATATACATAAATATATATATAACTGTAAATTAACCTTTTCACCCTCTACCGAAACTGCTTTAGAACCACTGGCAATATTTTAGAATATTTTTGTAAATCAGGAATTGCACCAATTGTGGCTGCCATAAGAACCTTGGATTGGACCCTCCAGCCCACAGGAGCACTCAGGGCAAGCAGTAATTATTATCCAACTGTGTTGTGAAGGGAGAGAGGAACTTTAAAAGGTATAAAGTTCCTCTGAGTTCTAAGAAAATGCATCCATAGGTGAAGAATGCAAGAATTCTCCTTGCCCCAAAACATTTCTGGCTATAATCTTCTCAGTTGCCGTATCTGCCCAGTCTGAGTTGCTGAATCAAGGCCTTGGTCCTTCTTTCTTTCTCTGGCAGTGATTTCCTGGTGTCACTGTGCAAGTCTCTCTTAATTTCCAGTCTAGAAGGATTTGCTGATTGCTGGTAATTCTTTGATCACTTCTTCAAACAACTGATCATAATAATGATGTTCTTATTTAATGAGGCAACACTCCTTTAAGGACTAAGCAAATATTATTTATGGCTCAAGTGGTTCAGGTACAGAGAAGTTTAAATCATCATGCAGTACCCAAGGGAGGGCTGCACTATTTCTGTCTCAGATGTCTGAGAAAAAATACGAGTGCTTGCAAAACAACCACAATCCTATAAGATTTGCTTAGTAGATCTGATGCTCCTCAACTTCTGCAACTTTTTATGCATAAATATGAGGACATTGCATAGATCTTTGCTGTGATGGAGTAAGCAGTTCCTCCAAGATTTACTGCAAAGTATTTGTTCACATATTTTTCAGTCCATAATCTTTTATACATTTCGGCTCAACTCTCCCTTCTTCCTCTCTTCAGGAAAAAACATCCAAAGTTTTATCACGTTTGTGTATAATGCATAAGTTTTTACAAGGCTTGTGTATACCCAGTTTCTGCATAGAACCTGTTTTGGCTAAGAATAGGAGCAAAAAACCCCAACTTTGCTAATTACAGCTTCTTAGCTAAAGTGCCTCTGCCAGCACAAAGCCCTTTGAGTGATACAGTTCCATCAGTAAGGATTGTCTTGAACAAGAAATAGCTCATTTTGTTCAAAAGTGGATTAAGCCCCACAGAAGGTTTGTGCTGTTGACCTGTTATAACTTTGGGCACGCTGCCCCTGGAGCAGCAAAGTGCAGGTTGCTCTTTCTTTGGTGATTTTCACACAAGAATGTTTGAATTAACCTATTGTGCAGCTTCAGAGCTTTGCTCCTCCCAAGCCTTTGCTTTGCACTAGTGGAGCTAAATTCAAATTAACACATGGAGTAGGTAGGAGCATGGAAAATGTGCAAATAAATGCTGTAATTGTGATTATTATTTAGCATTTTGAATAACAGCAAAGTTATAGTCAAGCAACTTTATTTACTTGCTTTCCATTTTGTTGCTCCAAACCTTGTTTCTCTGAGATTTCCTGAAGGGGCTGTGTGGTGATGCTGGGCAGGGCTTTGTCAGGCAGCAGCAGGATGTTGATGCCAGTATCTCCAGAGCCCAGGAAAAGGAAAACGTTTGCAAGCACTAGTGTGACAAAAAGCAGCTGGTTGTGCTCTCAGACTGCCCTGCTGTCCTCCCTCCCTGAGAGCATCACCAGCCATGAAATTCTGAGTGCTGCTTCTCAGTGCCTGGAGTCTCAACTGGCCCTTCCATACATGATTCATAAGGGCAAAGGTCTCCAGAAATTTCCACATCATCCTGAACCATCCTCTGTCTCTTTTAATCTGCTGCTCCTTCCCCTCGTACCACACCACGGTGCTTTTCTTTGCACCACACAGTCCTGTTCTTTTCCCTTGCATATTAACCTTGTTTTCTCTTGTCCTTATTGTGTCTGAATTCCTTGGTACAGAGAGTGGGATTTGATGTCTTTCTCTCTTATGTCTGTCTGTGCATCAGAGAGCGCTGGAATATGACGGGAATTTATACCAGGGACTGATTGTGTTCATTTTAAATAGAAGTGACCTATGGGAAAAAGGATTTATTGAAAGGTAATGACATTTGCTGCTAGTTCAGAGCTGAAGGGAGCTACAGGGTCACTCACTTCAGTGGAAGGGGCAAAAGGTTTAAAATGGATGGAGTAGATTAAGACCATCATGTTCAGATACCTGTTTTTCCACTTGAAGCATGGAAAATTCTAGTAAAAGGACTGGGAAAGAAAAAAACCCAAACAAAACCACCAAAGGCAAAAGCACAAGGGTAGAATGTATAACAGTATCTTTAAAACTGCTAAATGAAACCAAAATGGGGATGGTAAATCTTACAAAAAAGATGCTGCAATGTTTTCTAGCAACCAAGTAAATAAATCACTCAATGCTTTCCTTTTTAAGTGCAACACAGTACTGAAGATAATCAGCTGGAGAGAAAAGGAACTTACTTGGTCTCTTGTGTGTGTACACCATTTTATAAATGTAGTTTCATGAATGCACATTAAGAATTAAATGTAATTTTTAGTTTCCAGAACCAGGGACTGTAATTTCCCTTTGAGAATTAGGATGTACTCAGAATGGATAAATCTTATTGTTCAATGTCTGTGGGTTGAGAGCACTGAGGATGATCAAATCATTTTTCAAACCATTTTTCTATCATGATTGTTTGATTTAATTTGTTTTCTGAAGATTTAAGGATGTCCCTATTTAAATTCCTGGGAATTGTTAATTCTGAAGTCTTTACTCTTTCCTTCCAAAACAGAGAGGTTTTAGAGCATTGTGCTTCTTTGTATGTTTTTATTTATTCATTTTAAAAATCCAGAACACTGCTGATTTTTAGGAATTTCACCAGTAAAAACGTATGTGGAGGGGTTTTGTGTTTAGGGTTTTTGGATTTTTTCTTTTTTCTAGGATATCTTTTGTTTACAGATTCTTTCTCTTTTGAGATACATTTTAATTTTTTTTCCCACCAAGATTAAGCTACTCTTAAGAAATTGCCAAAAATTTAGAGTGTAAAGAATGTGTTTTGAAAGGCAGTCTTTCAACCACTGAAACAGTGGTGAATGACCTCGTTTTTTGTACTGTTCTGTAATTTTCTAAATGAGTCTGTATGTGGTTATGACCTTATTAAATCAGTGCAATCATAATCTGAATCATTTACTAGTTTGAGGTAATTATAGGGGTACTTTAAAAAAAAAAAATTAGTTTTACCTCTACTCAGAACTGCTCGAAGTCTTTAAAATAAATTTCATGGTTCAGTAATTTAAGAAATCATAAAAATTATTGCAATTAAGGAAGTGGTTAATAAAGTCTATCTTGTGTAGTTGCGTTATGGAAACCAAAGTAATTCCTGTTTTAATTGTAGAAGTGTTAAATTTAAGTGGTGGCAGGCAAATGGCTCATGTAGGCATTAATGATGGAATCAGACAATGGAGCTGCCTCCTGCTGGACCAGGAAGAGTTTTGCTGGTATTGCTGCAGGGAATTAATTGGGTTTGGGGCTGGACCAGCCCTGGTGGCCGCACCCAGGGGCATCTCTGGGCTCCCAGGGGCTCTGGCACTTCAGAGCAGGCTCTGCCAATGTGGTCATGATCACAATGAATCTCTGTGTCACAAAAAACAAAAAACCCTCCAACAATATTTTTAGTGTTAGAGAATCAAGGAATTACTTTATTCTGCAACAGAAATTATTTCACCCACACGTAGCCCCAGTTGCGCAGAGAAAATCATTCCATGGCACACGAATTTTACTAGATTTTTCCCAAACTTTATACAGTCAAAATAGAAATTCACTGCTTCAATGTCCACTGGTCCCAGTTTACACAGTTCTCAGTGTTTGGTTTCCTACATTGGTTAGATTTCTTCACCTCTGATGCTAACGTGGTTCTCCTTCCTTGGTTCTCTCATCTCTCTTTTCCAGATCAGGTGTCTCAGGTTTGGGGTTGATGGTTGCTCTCTTTTGTATGTCTTCTGTTGGAATGTTAAGCTCGTCAGGCCTTGAGTGATGAAACAGTCCTTTGAAAAGAAACATCAATTCCGTTCCCCCAAGGCAAAGGCAGACAAGACTGACTAAAGCTACCAAAAAAGAAAAAAAAATTTTGTATTGTTTTCCTACATCTGGAACACCAGAGCTGTGTAGTTCAGCACCAGTGTGGCCAAAAAGCTGGAGGAATTGGTGGGGGCCTTTGTCCAGGTCAGCTCTGTGAAGCTCACCAGAAACAAGGGAAGGTGAGCACCATGGGATGTAAAATCCTCTTTATCCCTGGCTGATGTAGGGCTGCACACATCAGATGCAGGAAGACACAATTCTGAAGGGGAGTCACCTCAAGTGTAGAGTTTCCAGTAGAACAGAAGAACTCTGAGCTACCCAGTTAATTTGCTTGGAGCAGTCTCTGGACATTTATCTTTACAAGCTCTGCTAGCACAGTCATTGTTGTCCACAGCACAGAACAAATTAAGAAAAAAACAATCCAAAAACTATTTCAAAAAGGCAGAGTTTGTGTTTGAATGATGAGCTGTCCCAAGAGAGTAAACTGGTGAAAGTAACCATACAGTATTATTTAACCAAGGGAACAACAGGGGGAAAATGAGGGAGAAAATACAGGGCCACTGCAGAAAGAGTTAAGCCATTTTTCTATTTACATGGTTTATTTCACAAGTGTCTGACTCATTGGGCATAACCAGCACAGTTAAATTGCAAAATTACTATTTGGTTCTTTTTTATTGACTACAATTCAAAGCCGCTTCAAGCCTTCCAAATTTAATCCCCCCAGCTCTTTGCCAAGAACATTACCTTTTATTTTCAGCATTAAACTGTGTAAGATACCCCTAAGGCTACATGTGAGCTCACCCTCCATGATAGGAGCTAACAGAGTGTATCAATTGTTCATGATTTCCTATTCTCCTGTAAATTGGGAGAGGCGGGAGAAGCACTGGAATGCGAATTTGTGCTGTCAGCAGTTCCTCTGCAGGCTCCGGCTCAGGCAGTGCATAGCCAGGTAATTAATTGTGGGATGTTTGCAGCTCTTCACTCGGAGTTGCCGTTTAGCAGCCTGTCAAAACTAAACTAATCAGCCCACTGCGTGCATTTTGATATGCTTACTTTGCTTTAACTGTTGGGATACTCTCGCTCTTGCCCCTGCTTGGTTCCAGTGGAGTTCAGAAGCTGCCAGGAGACAGCAGGGGAGAAAAGGCCTTTTCACAGACATCACAGAGCTGTAGATTTAGCCCTTTTCTGACCCAGAGATGGGGCAACTGAGAGGGGTTTCAAAAAACCTTTTATTCCATTTTCAGTCTCATTTGAAGGGTGGGACAATACAGATGTTACAATTCATGCCATCACAATCAGAAGCTATTTCCTAATTACAGAACACTATGTGTTTCTTGGGCTATCAGCTTTTTGCCACACCATGCTGTAGATGTCTTAAAGCCAATCATCTAAAATTATCCCTCATGGGTGCTCTTGAAATGCATCTTTCATATTTCCCCAAAGTATCCAGTCTTATTTGCAAGGCCTTCAAAACTTTTTTCTAGCTCCATTCCTCTCTTAACAATATCTGTCCTATTCCATGGCATTTCTAAGTGAGCATTTCTTATCTCAAAGTTTGCATGCAGATCCATTCTGTGTGAGCCTTCTGTCAGGCCCTGAGACCTCCTTACAACTCCATTTCCTACATCTGCCCCTCTCTCTTGGACAGAAAAAAACTTCTTTGATGGCCTTGTTCATGATTTGCTGTGCATGAATGAAGTGCACAAGGCACTGTCACTGGCACTGCCACAATAACAATCAAATCATATAAACCTATTCTGCAAAGCTCCTTTAGCCAAGGTGCAAAACTCCAGCCTTCAAATGCCATCTCGATATTTTATGAGTTTCCTGAGTGCAAACCTGCTGAAGTTTTCTTCCCACAGGAAAGCTCATTTTCTCAGCACAGAATTCTATGAACATATCTCTGAGCTGTGTGTTCAAGGACACAGTGTTTTTCTACCCTGTCTCCTGATATGAGAGATGTGAGTTTTTTCTCTTTCTTAACCAATAATGTAGAAAATTGTTATCGCTAAATCATAAACATTTCTAACATTCTTGTAATGAGCATAAAGAAATAAACATCTAAACTCTGTACCTCAGCACATAATAGCCCAAACCTTCTAAACAATAAAATCATTTTAATAAATCATATTAAACCTTCTGATATTAGAATCAAAGAGTCCTGATTCACTGTCAAGCACAACAATACGTCAAACAAGTCATCCAAGCATGATCCATCATTTGTTTTAATTTTATTTGTCAAGTCTCAGGTTTGGAATTTGTTTGTGGATGGACACTGAATGGTCAGACAAGCTCATACAACACAACTTTCGGAGGCTTTGGCTCCTGGCAAATTCATTGGGTTAGAAGTAGCAGAGATCTTTATGAGCATATTTCAGGTGTTTGTCCCCCTCATGCTTCACCTCCTTTTCTCGGATGAGGGGTTTTCTCATAAACTGATTGTGGGTGTGAAATATTTATTTAGAACCATAATTGATTAATTATAGGATTTTTTCTTTGTGGAAATTAGTGCTGAAATTATAGCATAAATTTTAACAGGTGCCTTCTCAGGTATGTTTTGAAAGTTAAATACGAAACGTATATTTAGTGAAATTGTATCTTAAAGTGCTTCTGCCAACGTTGAAAAATCAGTGTTTAACAACAGACTGGGTGTGGCACAGTTTAGTTGATAAGATGGTGTTGGGTCACAGGCTGGACTTGATGATCTCCAAGGTCTTTTCCAACCTTGTTGATTCTGTAAAAACAGTCAAATGAAAATATTACAAATATTGCAAAATCTAGTAATTTCTCTTTCTTTTTTTTTTTTTTTTTCCCTAATAGAAATTGTAATTTCGAGCCACTTCCTCCCCCCAACTTTTCTTGTTTTATTCACTACTATAGATATTATTTTCCAAAATGGCCCACAAGACTGTTAAGTCCAAGTTATGGACTTTCCCTTTTCTAATGTTTTAAAAGATGTTTTTAATGTTTTAATTTTGCTTTAAATTTTGATGTTGTTTTAAGTTCAAGATGGAGGTCAGGGTGAGAATAAGGTAATGAGGAAATAAAAGTAAGAATATATTCAAGCAGCTGCATATTTTAGTGTTTTCTATCCCATCAATAACGTGTTTAGACTGCACATTTCCATGGGGTGTGTGGATGGTGTGGCATTAACAGCAGCACAGTTATTGAAAACTTCATGATTGCTCATCAACTTTTTCAATGATTAAATCTGATTTGTTTTCAAAGCAAAGTCTGTACTCACATAGCAGAAGACACAATGTAAGAAACCAAAGTGTTGCAAAAGTAGCATCTCAGAAAATATGTGAGCACTGACAGTAGCTAGAGTGTAGATATGCAGGAATATGTATATATATAGATAGATACACACATATATATATACATATATACCCACATATATACAAATATGCACATATTTATACACACACATATATATATATGTGTCTGTGTGTGTGTGTGTCTGTGTATATACATACATATGTGTGTGTGTGTGTGTATGTGTAAGTTTATGAACTTATATATCACCATTGCAATTGAATTAATCAATTTGTGAGGATGCTGAGGCCCTGGCTCAGGGTGCCAGTGCAGCTGTGGCTGCTCCTGGATCCCTGGAAGTTTTCCAGGCCAGGCTGGACCAGGCTTGGAGCACCCTGGGGTAGTGGAAGGTGTCCCTGCCATGTCAGGAATTGCCCATGTTTGTTGTAAAACTGACTTGTCTATTTAATTTTGTTATCAAGCTGTCCTCTCCTATTTAATTTTTGCCATATATTTTTGGTAGGGTTCTTTCATTTGTTTTAAGGGATTTTTGTGTGTTTCTTTTAGCAGTCATGTAATTTGCTAAAATCCTGACAGTAACAGCTAACAAGTGCTGCTTGCTAACTTTGCAAGAGCTAATGAGGGTCTGTGAATCACCAAGGTGAAGGTAAACTGCACAAATAGCAAGGTATTTGCTGCCAGCAGAAGTTATTCTGTCTGCAGCTGGTGTGGTTTTTCCAGAGAAAATCATAAATAAGTAAAGCTGTGTACTCTGTATCTCAGCAATAATCATGGATTTCTTTGTAAAAATTGAGATTCAAATTAGAGGTTGATACATGACAGTGTGTTCAGTACTGCTGTTTGTTGGAGAATGGATAAATTGGCCTTTGTTGTGATTATTAAATATATATATATATAAAAATAAGGTTTCTGTTCTTGGGATTATATTACATTCTTTAAAAAAGTAATAAAAAACAAATCTCAAAGACTCACTGAAGGAAAAATCTCCAAAAGTAAAGCAAGAGGAGGGAAAAGGAAATGAGATTGTGTCATTCAGAGGCTGATCTCCGGAAATCTGAGACTGTTTCCAGTTCTGATTGTAAGTCTTGTCTAAGTTAGGGAGTTGGTTTTTCACCCAAATCAGTGGAAGGCTCCAGGGTGCAATTTGTCCTCAGCAGGAAGGGCACAGTACAATCTCCCTGTAAGGAGACTCCTGCTTTCTCTGAACAGTCTTTCAAGAGAGATGGGTGTCATTTGAATATTAAATTTCAGGATTCCAAAATACATCACACAATTTGCATTGTTTTTAGAGTCTTGGGTAGACTTTGAATTAAAGAAAGGTGGAATTTGTTGACCAGAAGAGCTATTTTGATACAATTTGGAGAATATACTGAGAAATGCTATTTGGTTGTTGGCTACAAAGCAATGTAAACAAGTAATTCAGTTGTGCAGGAGGCTGACATGTTTTAACATTCTCCAGATTCTCTCACCTCTATTTGTTAAGTCTGTTAAGAGTGAAACCCCAACCCTGGTGCTATACCCAGGGGTCAGAGGTAGTACTTGTCTCTCATTATTTAACAGATAATAATGCTATAAGGGTCTCAGAGGGGCTTTTGGGACTCCAAAACCCACCCAGAAACNNCAAAAGAACCCCTCAGATTCTGAGAGCCCAAAATCCCCAAAACTCTCCTGAGACCCAAGCGTTACTATCCCAAGCTATAAGGCTGTCATTTTTAACCGTGTTTGCTGTGGCTGCATTGTTTAATCCTTCACCTTTTCCACTTTCCCTTGAGTTGGTAGGGAAGACCCTGAGAGTTTTGAGAGTTGCTCTTTGAAGTGAGAAGTGCTGAGGAGGTTGTGTTGGTGCCAAGTGGAGTCCTTAGCTCATTGCACACAGAAATCACACAGCTATCAGGTAGCCTCATGTCCTGCCAGCACTCCACTCACCCCCAAACTTCCAACTGCTTTGTTTCTCGATTTCAGTAGAAACCAGTCCTTGCCTGAAATATTTATAACTGAATAAGTGATCTCTGAAACGGAATAAATTATCTCTGAAGTTTGTTGCTGAGCTGTGGGAGCTCTGTCACGGAGCATCCCTGCTGACTGGGGCTGGTTTTGTTGCTCTTTGGTGTTGAGCAAGTTGCCACTTGAGCTGAGACATTTGTGGTGGAGCAGTGACCTGCAGCACTGGGGCCAGGTATTCATGGAACTCGAGTCCTGAAATGAGGAGCTGACTCAGATCCTGATGCATGAAAATCCACTTTAATGAGAACTGATTAGGAAAGATCTTCTGCACAAAGTCTCTCCCTAAGAGCTCTCTGGAGGGTAACAAAATAATTAAGAGTAAATATTTGCCTGTCTCTACCCTTACCAAATGAAATATAAACTTTGTTAGGCCCTTAAAAGTAAAGGAACATGAACTGCAGTTTGTAGACTTGTTTCCAGCAGTGTGGTAGAGAAGATTAATGATTATTAGGATAAATGAATAGCAACTGATGACAGATTTCCTGGTAAACACTGATGCATTTGAAGTATTAGAGATTCCTTGGCATAGTTTGAGGTCTCCTCGTGCTTCAAAAGAATGACAGTGCCTGAGAGCTGGCAGATGGCCACTCTGTTTTCTTGGTTTAGAGTGGAAGATCTGCACAAAGAGCAGGCAGATGCAGAAGAAATCATACCCCTGGTAGAGTGAACTGGGAGGAAAAAGTGCCCAGATGGTTGGGGTTTAAGGTGAAAACTCTTAGCTCACAGCACTGAGGTTACCTCGTGCTTCACTCAGATGTTTGTGAGAGTTTAGGAATTATAAGGTCATGGGATACACCACTGCCAAACCACAGCCTTCAAATCTGGGCGTGGATTGGGTTTTTCAGACTTGTTAAAGTATGTGGAAGAGAAATAGTGAGAAAAGTAGAAAAGATGAGAGGACACTGCATGGTTAGGTACACAGACGTAAGATTAAGGCCAGAGGAAAAAGAAGGTGTAAGAAAATATTCCATTTTAAGTGTTGGCAGGCCAGAAAATGACTTGGAGAACAATCAAAAAAATTGTTTCCTTCTTTTTTTCAAGAAACAAGAGTGGCAGCCTTTTAAACAACATCAGCAGCAAAAAAGAAATAATCTCTAAAGCAACGACTCAGTTAGACCCTTAGGAAATTGTGTTAATTCATTACAGAGGTATAATTTAAAGTAAAAAATATTCCTTATGCTTGGCTTTGTTACTGCCACATATGCTGCAATAATCCAAGCTTGTATAAAACAAATATTCCAGAAGGGCATCACTCTGTTATTTGAAAATATCTAAAACAGATAATCCATCATTTTAAGATCTTAGTTCAATGTTAAAACAGACATTTAGTAATATGAACAATTACCTGTTGACTGATTCTTTCTGTGTTCTAGTTAATTGTGTAAGAGTGAGCCCATTAAAGGAGATAAGTCTGTACTGGTTTGTCTGCAGAAATGAGATTGCACCAGGGACCAAATCCAACTGAGGAAAAAGAAAAATTACTACAATCAGTGATGGGCAAAGAGAATAATCCATTTTGACTTGCAAATCCCGGTTTGAGGTTGAGCTCAAAGTTAAAACAACTTTGAATGTGCCAACACTTTTGATAAAAAAAAAATCTTTAATAAAAAATAAATAAGATGCCTCAGGATATGAGGGGCATTGTTTCGATTTTAGAGCACGATTCTGTGAGCTGAGCTAAGTTAGGAAATGATTTGTTGTTAGGAAATGATTTTCCGTTTTTCAGTCCGGAACCCTACTTTGAGCCCCTCCTCACCTTAGCACAGGAAGCAGCTTGTAGCCCAGGATTTAGAATTATAGAATTATATATACAGGCACTGCATATGCAGAAAGCCCCACAGCTTTAAGCCTGTACTGACATCCCTGTAAGATAAATAAGACTTAAAGATNTTGTTTTTAAAGTCTTGGGTAGACTTTGAATTAAAGAAAGGTGGAATTTGTTGACCAGAAGAGCTATTTTGATACAATTTGGAGAATATACTGAGAAATGCTATTTGGTTGTTGGCTACAAAGCAATGTAAACAAGTAATTCAGTTGTGCAGGAGGCTGACATGTTTTAACATTCTCCAGATTCTCTCACCTCTATTTGTTAAGTCTGTTAAGAGTGAAACCCCAACCCTGGTGCTATACCCAGGGGTCAGAGGTAGTACTTGTCTCTCATTATTTAACAGATAATAATGCTATAAGGGTCTCAGAGGGGCTTTTGGGACTCCAAAACCCACCCAGAAACTCCCAAACCCCCCATAGAGACCCCAAAATCCTCCCTTGGAACCCCCAAAGTCCACCCTGAGACACCAAAACCCCACAGGGACCCCAAAGCCCACCCAGAAACCCCAAAACCGCCACAAGGGACCCCAAAATCCCCCTTAGGGACCCCTCAAAGTCCCCCCAGAGACCCCAAAATCCCCATAAGGACCCCA
>VWZP01009162.1:652156-723320 GCA_013396995.1 Dicaeum eximium | reverse complement strand
AGAATGTCTCTCTGCCTGTTTTAAGAAGCTCTGACCCTCAGCAGAACACTGCTTTTAGCCTTCGTCTCTAGAAAAAATTGCCAAGGCTTTGGGATGAGTTAAAGCACACAGGTGTGAATTAGGTAATAGTAGTAGTGAATCACAGAGTGAAGAATTTAGGGTTTTAGGATTCTAATATGAGAATGAATAGGAGACAAGATGGAGGATTTTGGGTGTTGTCCCTTCTTCCTTCTTGTCCCTCTTCAGCTCCATTTTCTGTAGCACTGGTGGCACAAAGTTATTGGTTAGAGTAAGCAGTAATGTGGAAGTTATGTGTATGGATTAGTAGAAGTTATTGGTAGAAAAGTAGAAACAAAGTAGGTGTTAGAAGATGGTTGGGTAAAACAGCTTTAAGTGCTGAACTTAAGATAAGAATAAACAAAAACCTGAAGACCAAGAAAGAGAGTCCTGCATGTTCTCCATCCTTGGCAAAGAACTCAACAGGGGAACCCCCTCCAAAGGGCCCAGGGTTTGGGTTCCCACACTTGTTGGGACCAGCAAAAACCCCCGACATTGCCGAGTTTAACTTGGCTGCTGAAGCCCCTGAGTGGCTCCGTCAGCGGCTCCGGCGCCCTCTCCTCGTGGTGCTCCTGAGCTGCCCAAGGATTGCAGCCAGGGATGGAATCACTGCTGGCAGCTCCTGCCCGGGCTGTAGGCACTGCTGCTCTTGGAGCAGAAATAAAGCAAATGCTCAGCTTGCCTTTGCAGCGTGGGATGGGTTAAAAGTCACCTCTGTCACCAGAACAGCTTCATTTCTCTGGTTGTGTTGTGATTGGAGAGCAAAGGTGGCAAAGGTTCCTCTGCGTTTTTGTTGGAGTTATGCCTTTTCACTCTCAGCTTGGAATTTATAAATGAGGCAAAATATGCCATTAAACCTATTTGTTACATTCGTGGGTTTTCCAGCCCTTGATTTGAATTATTATGTGCTGCTGTGAGTATTTCAAATTATGCAGCAAGATTATAAAATTGCAGCAAGATTATAAAAACATACATTTAACTTTACTAACTCAGAACCAAGACCTGCAGATCTTCACAGAGAAAACATTCTGATTTGTTAAAGCCTGAACATAACAGTATAATGAGTAGATACACTTTGAAATCATATTGGAATATAGTCGATAAAAAGAAATTTTGACAGATTAAATTTATATACCCAGTAATTCATAATAAAATAAGAATATAAACCTAATCAGTTAATAAGTAAATTTTTCATCTCCACATTAAAGTACTTGAAGATTTTGAATAAGTAATAAAATATCAAATTCCTTTAGTGTTGCTGAGAAAAATAACTTGACCAGACAGGTTCTGTTCGTAGCAGGACCCACCTGAGAAATCTTTGTAATCTCAGAATACAGTTGGGAATTTTTCATCCACAATTTGTACACATAGGTAGGAGCAATCATCACTCAACCACTTCTAGATGATGAGGGTTTTATTAAAAATCGAACAAGAATGTTCTTGCAATTTATTCTTTCTCTTATCAGAGTAAGTGGGGGAGAGATTAAAGTAAAAAAAGGAATGTGTTAAGATGTCAATAAACTCAGACCTGCTGTAAGATGAAATCCCTGAGTTCTTGTATCGAGATTCCCCCAAGGCATTAACGATCATCAGGTGGGAGATCAGAGTAACTACAAATACCCTTACTCAACTGAGTAAAACACTCTACTAAAGACTCACCATAAAGCACCATTAAAACATTTCTGGAAAAATAAAAGAATGAAAGGACAAAATCTATTTTTAATGTTCCTTCACTAAGATTACATATTACTTAATCTCCTTTGAAATTATTTTTCTAACCTGGAGAAGTTTTACATATATATGTATATATATATATATATATATATATATAGGTATTAGTGTATTGTCCCCATACATAAATGCCAATTTCTAGCTCAAAGCCTCTGAAAACAAGTAAATAATATTCCTGGCAATTCACATCTAGAAACTGTGTTTCCAGCTGTGAGCACAGTACTAACCTCTGTTTTATGAACATGAGAAAACCTCTTATCACATCAAATCAGAACTTATCTCATGCTAACAGATGGGGAAACCCTGCCATACTTCTGTGTCAGGAATTCACTGGAGTATTATTATGTGCTCAAAAAGCTATCTTCAGATATTAGAGGGGAGGATTATTTTTGTTAGAGATTCTACACAATGTGAAGGGGTTTTTTTTGTGTTAGGATAAATGCTTTCAGTATGCTCTTACACAGAAGTAGATTTGTGTACAGAGAGAAAAGGTGTTTTTTCCTTAGAAGTGTTATATCAAAACTGTCTAAAATTCGATTATTTCAGTTCTGAGCTTTTGTTTTTCCTTTTCTTTAAAAAAACCCGTCTTTTTGGAATAAAAGATCAAACTCAAACGTTTCTCAAAAATATTGAACGTTTAGCAGCTTTTCTACATGGTATTTCTCAGATCATCTGCATTTAGGATCTGCATGTTTCTCTTATCATTTTTAGTTTTATGACTCTCCAGTGGTAGGCAAAATTAATATTCATCCATCAGAGAGCTGAGTAAGTGTAATGGCATTTATTGAGGATGCAGGCACAGAATTCTTTATTTTCAGATAGTGGTGAGCTGACCTTTGGTGGCTGCCAGACCCCACTGAGCCCCTCTCTTGCTCCCTCTCTGCAGCAGATCAGGAGGAGAAAAGATAAAAAAGCTCATGGGCCATGATGAAGGCAGGGAGATCACTTATCAGCTACCAGGGCAAAACAGGCTCAACTCAGGAAAGACTAATTGCATTCATTGCCAATCAAAAATGGAACTGGATGGTGAGAAACAAAGACAAAAAATAAAATTAAATAACAAAGACAAGAATAAAAATACCTGACCACAACACCTGTTCTTTCCAGGCTCACCTTCTTCATTCCCAACTCTTTCCTCCTCCCCCAGCCCAAGGGAGGAGTTGGAGATGCTGTTTTGTGTCCCATCTGTTTATTTCAGCAGTGGGTGTAAAAAATGAGGGTTTTCATTTTCAGCATTGAGTCATTTGAGCTTAGAGACTTGAGATATTTGGAACCCTTGAGCATTTACCTGACCTCAGATTCTCCTTAAATGCTTCAATAGACATTCAGGTCTCTAGGAAGAGGAATGTGTGTGACTGAGAGCCAGTGTTCCCCCGCAGCAGAGCAACAAGTAGGGATCAGCAGTGTGCTTGGAACCCAGGTTCACAGGCAGGAAATGCTGCTAATTCCAGTTATGACTTTCCTGGCTATTTTTTGAGACCAATATAGGAACTCCTTGATAGGAATTCCTTTAATTTCCATATTACTTTTCTTTTTTTTAAAGAAAAACCATTATTGGAAAGAGTAAAATCTATTCCAGTCTAATCCAAAGCTCTCCTCCCTACATCCTTTTTTTCCCAGCAGCAGCAAAAAAACCTGAATGAGGAAAAGACTAACTGAGAAATATTTCTCCCACATTAAATTGTACGATTATCATTCTCCATCATCACTGATAAGAAAAATGTTTCTTGGAACCTGAAGCCTGACTTGAGATGGCACTGATCAAGTATCCAACATGACTCTGAATTTTTATTATTTCACCTGTGCAAAGTTTAATTTAAATCCTATCTTAAGGTTTTTCAAAATACCTCTTTATCTGGGTGTATTTTTAAACTCTCTGAAATGTAAGACTCCTGATAGATTCTATGGTGAAGATGAATCACTCTTGAATCATATACATGGTGTACTACATCTTTTATGTAACTTGAAACAATGAATTTAAGGTTGGCTGGGACAGATTTTTACTTCACATATCAATAACAAGTCTCATAATGTAAAATTTTAGAAAGGGAGAAAAGGAAATAGTGTGAATATTATTATGGGAGGTTTTATACGGCACAGTTTAATTATTTGCTTCAGTAATGTTAGTTAAATAATTATTTCTATCTGGAAAGCCCTCACAATCCCATCCCTTCAAAAACTAAATGGTTTCATTACCAGTAACTAATTTACAAGGCAATTTCAAAGTCTCAAGATTCCTTGTCTGGCTGAGATTTACATTCTCTAATAAAAGGCCCTGGCTAGGAGAGATGAATTAACAACTCATTAAAAGGAGTGTGTGTGTTTGGTATCTTTATTTTCTGTCCTGGCCCTCCCTGCCCTGCTCAGGCAGACCCTGGTGGGATTCCTGAGCAGCTGGGGCTCTCCAGCAGCTCTGCTCTGGAGGGCAGCCTGGGGCAGGGCTGGGCTGCCTCGGCTCTTTAATGTCCTGAAATAGTTTATATTCCAAAACGCCTTCCATGCAGACAAAACTCAGCTTTCTGTTTGATGTGTTTCAGGGCTGAGGACAAAAAGCTTTCTCCTGCCTAAATATAAGCTACTTTGGGATTTTTTNAAAAAAAAAAAAAATAATAAAAAAATAATTTTAAGATAATTTTTTTTTTTTTTTTTTTTTTTTTTTTCTACCCCAGAGACTGATTCTGGCCTTGGGCTTAAATGTGTTTCTTCCTGTAGAGGAGCAATATTCTTTTTGGAGACCCTGGCTATATATCTGGCCTTAGGTCTAACTTTATTTATATCATTAATTATTTCATCCTTTAGAAGGGATCTAAAGTCAAATTTCTGACTACTTCAACAACAATCTTTGTGTAACTTATAAACCAGAGAGAGTAATCCTGGTATTTTTGGTCTGTTTCAATGCTCAAGTCCACCTTTGCAGTTTTGTCTGCACTTTTAAGCAGACATTTAGTTCTGCTGCACTCAGCACAATTGGGGTGACCTTTAATCTCTTTTGAATCCCCAAATTTTCTCCTTTACCCTGCTTCACCAAAAGGGAAAAAAACCCTAAACCAAATCTAGTTTGATCTTTTAAGATGTTCAGTTCTCAGTGGTTCTAATTCTCTATTTCATTTGCCTTGGGAGAATATCTCCCGTGGTAATACCTCTGAATGTAGAGCAGATGAAGATCTTTGTTGCATTTTATTGTGTGGATGGAGAGCAGCTGGACCAGGAGCTGGTGGGGAGTGGAAAGGGCTGTGCAGGAAGGGCCCTGAACATGAATCAGCACCGTGCCCTTGGGATCCCTGTGGGATCTGGGATGTGCTGGAAAGTGCTGCAGGAAGGTGGAGGGAGGTGATCTGTTGCCCCACGTCTCAGGGGTCACCAATGGTTGCTGTTGGAGTCCCATTGGGGTGAATCAAGAATCTTGACTCCAATATCAGAAGGCTGATATTATTTATTAAAATGACTCCATAGTTCAGAAGGATTTTGGCTATTTCTGCCCAGGTACAGAGCTGGCATCTTGCTTCTTCAAGCTCCATACCCAAACCTGCTAGAATGCCAGAAAATGCTTAAAAAGTCAGAGAGAGAGCAATTCTTTATATCATAGGCTGAGAAAAGCAAACCACATCTCCCATATCAGGAGAGAGGCAAAGGAAAGCATTTTGTCCTTGAAACACACACACAAGGATTTGAAATCTGCAGAGAAAAAAGAGCTTTCCCATGGAAGAAAACTCAGCAAGTTTGCATCCAAGAAACTTATAAAATGTTTAATGACAGTGATCCTTCCATCTGCTCAGCCTGGAGTGTCTGGGCAGTGCCTGAGACTGGAGCACTGAGGGACAGAACTCACTGCAACAAAATGGAGTCAGGACTTCTCTGCTGCCCTGTCTGTGCCACCAACACTTTAAAGGTGCTCTCAAACTCCTCCCTATCTTGTGTGCACGTGTGTGAGTACTAACTTGCCAAAAATTCACAATTTGCATGTTTTAAACCGCACAGAATGGAACCTGTTCACTGATTTAACAAGCATTGCTAATTACAGCTGATGAGCTGTCCCTTGAGGATCAGCACCACAGCAGAGCAAGCAGAATCCCATAAATGAACACCTGCTATAAATAATATATAATAACATATATAATAATATATAAACCCCAATAAACACCATCTAGTGCTTGCTGGCACATGCCCACATGGTGATGGCACATTCCCACCCTCTCCATGGCTGGCACCTGAGCCCACAGCCCAGGGATGGTGGCAATCCCTGCTCACACCCTCCCAAATGGTTTCTCTGCCTCTGACCTGCAGAGCAGCTGCATTACCCCAACCCACTGCCTGTTGTGGGTAATTTGAGATTACCTGCACAGCTACACAAATCAACTGGAGGGATAATTGGGGATGTTTTGTTTTGTTTTGTTTTGTTTTGTTTTGTTTTGTTTCTCAAATAGCTCTTTGCTTTTGATGTTGCCACATGCAAGTGGGAAGAGTGGCAGCCCAACAGAGAGTTTTCTTGACTTTCAGAACAGGGAATTTGTGAGCATTTCTGGCAGTTTGTTCCTGATACCAGTCCATAAAATGCTATATTTATGTGAAGATATCCAAGGAATCTGGAACAATAATAATAATAAAGTGTCAGCTCTGTGCATGCTAATGGAAGATGACTTTTAACTTCTTTGTGCACAATAACTAAACATCAATATCTTTATCCCCTCAAAGTGACCAAAAGATGAATTTCAAACCCATAATGGCATTAAAATGCATCAGAAATGAAAAGAACATAAGGATTCATCATAGGTCAGAAAACAAAAGTGCTTTTAAACTATCAAGAGCACAGTATATGCTATTCTCATTTTTTTTCTACTTCAAGTTTCTGAAATATTTATTAAGGAATAATCTGCAGAATAATGAATATTGCTTTCTTGTAGAAGTACAGAATGTATGCTATATTTCTGCTATAGCATTGTATTAAATATGCATGATGTGAGTTTGTAGTCACTTTGGGGCCAGCTACTGACTGCTCTGTGCTTTAGCAAACCATGCTGGTTCAGTTAAGGTAAAAAACCCAAAACCATAAGTTTAGTGGTGGCTTCTCATCACTTAAAAAAACAAAACAAAACCCATAGAAATAAATATAATTTTTTTCTTTCTTTTGCTAGTTTGGTGATATTAGAAAGTTACATTTCCAATAGCATATGTCTCATTGTCCAAATGAAATATTGATTTAGGTTTTGAAAATATGAAATGTTTAAGCAGAAAAGTTTATGCTACTCTCAATGGCTAAGGTCATAATTCCTTAATAAAACAAGAGTGATAAAAGAAAGTATCTAGGATGTGTTCAGATAGCATTAAAGAAAAAAAGAAAAAATTGGCAATACTAATTTTTTTGCCACAGAACTGAAGGAGAAGCTAGTTCAAACTCAGAGGAAAAAAGAGAAAACACAGCATCTTTCCAGGCTGTCACAGCTCCCCT
This sequence comes from Dicaeum eximium, assembly GCA_013396995.1. Taxonomy (NCBI): domain Eukaryota; kingdom Metazoa; phylum Chordata; class Aves; order Passeriformes; family Dicaeidae; genus Dicaeum; species Dicaeum eximium. The sequence goes on along the minus strand of VWZP01009162.1, from coordinate 716,086 downwards.
GCCTTAGCACGCTATCTCATCATTGCTGCTGGGATAGGCACAATGTGTCCCCAGTGATTGCTGGGAACCAAAATATTCCTGCAGACATGTCAGCAATGTCTGTCTCCCTGAAGTCACAGCTGTGGTCCTGTCTACTCAGAGCAAAATGCAAAAAAAACTCCAAAAAAACCCCAAAAAAACCGAAAAGATCCTGCCTGTTTTTAATTACATATTGAATCGCTGGCTCTGTGGTGATTGATGGTTTGAAAATCTAAAACAAACGTTCACTTCTATTTGTGATTTAAGATTTTCATCATCTTTTATTTTCTAAATGATAAACAGCTAAAGGAAGAAAGTCACCAGCAGATTACCTGGCATTTTTTAATTAGCAGAACATGCTTATAGAAAACCTTATTAATGATGTAAATGGCACAAGAAGATGCAAGATCCATCTGATAAATCATCACTGCTGAGACAGGGATTTTGCTGTTGGAATTAAAGGTTCATTTCAGATGTGGGCCAGGGTATTTTTAACTGGATAATTTTGTATTGCTGAATTAGGGAAACACAATTTGAATATCTTTTTAGACCGTGCTTTTTTTTTAACCAAATGCAGCTGTCTGTTACTGAAAATCTGAATTAATGGCCCTGGTTTATTTACATATACTGTGGGAACAATGTCATTTAAGGCTGATTATGTTAAATCACTGTGCTGCTCCTGTGACAAATGAAGTTGGTTAAAGGGGGTACTTCTATCAGAGCAAAGTCTTCCCTCTGTTATTATTCAAGGCACCACTCAAATTGCCTACATAAATATCCAGCTGTAAGAACTCCAGCATCAAGGTGTGATATATAGATAAGAACAGCTTCTGAAAATGGCTTGTAGCTGGTATCTAAACTTTGCTATAAATAATGCTCTCAACTGTGTTTCCCCCTGCAGTATTTACAGCACTAACTGGGAATTTCTGCTTTTGCTACCCCCTTTAAAGAACTTTGCAGTTTCTTCTCTGTTCTTTCTGTAAGCAGCACTCACAAAAGGAAGGTAGGAATTCAAATGTAGTCCAAATCTTTAGTTTTCAAATAGTCTAAAGAAATCTTGACTTCTAAAAAAATAGTTCTTAGCTGAAACACACTGTCAGAGTGGAAAGACCCTTAAGGATTAATAATCTTTATGGGGTGGGAGTTTGCTTGTCAGTATTAGAGCCTAGAACTGGAGTGGTTCTCATGCACCACTGACCAGCTGAAGAGGCCATAGCAAATATTAATTTATTAATATAAAAGCTGATTAATTCCTATATGAAACTTTTACATGGAGGTTCTTGAAATGAGAATTAACTATATTTTATGCAATTTCAGAGGAAGGAAGGATAAACTTGCCCATTCAAAATTAGAACATCTAGATAAAATCTGTTTATTTGATCTTTTAGTAATTCTGATTCTTGCTCACGTTTCTTTTTTTCTACCATCACACTTGCTAAGTTCATTTTCCAGTAGGAAAGCCCCTCTTTGGCAGTCTGTAAGTTCCTTTAGTATTTAGAACACTTCAGTAGTACTTTCTCAAAAGTATTCTGTCATTTCCCCCTAAGTGATGACTTTCTTCCAAACCTGCTGTGCTGCTTTTTTTGTTTCAAGTTTTCACCAGGAAATGTACTGTGTGTGCATCATGGAGAGAGCAAGGCAGTAACTTTTTGAGGGAATTTTTTTTTGTACATATAAATGAAAGCTGAAGTGACAAGACCAAATTTTGAAAAAAATAGATATTTTAGAAGTAAATCTGAATTTAGTTTGGCTTTTGCCATATGAAGCAGAACTGTGAGATAAGTTTGTGTATCTGTGCTGTGCAGTTTGGTTCCTGCTCTAAGCTCAAGCTCCATGAGACTCCCAGGGTGTTTTTGCTGCCTGCAGCTTTGTATCAGTGCTGGAGTTGATCAGGCAAACTCTGGGTCAGTGACAAACAGAAATCCTGCTGCTGGTGCAGCCCAGACACTGCAGAATCAGAAAGTGAAAGAGGATTTGACAGTCAAGTAATTGAATAATTAAAAAAAAAGAAGGATATCTGCTTGTCTTTGATGTTTGCTTGTCAGGAGACACCAAATAGGGGCTTATCTAATGGCATGTACTGACCTAGGAAATTGAGAGTTAGTTAAAAACAAGGTTTTACACATGGATTCTACTTTGCAATGCTGTGAGGTTTTGCTAGAAGGGTGAGTCCTGAAAATGAATGCCTTTTCCTAATTTACTTTGGTAACAGACTTTAAATGCACTGCCACCTTTTCTGTTAAACTGGTAGAGTTTACCTTGAGCTATACAGAGCTGCATATAAATATAAGCAGTGCTGAATGAAGGAGCTTTTGAAATATTTTGGGATGTCCTTATGTAAACCATCATATACATAATGTTTATATACTACATCAGAGTTTACCATTCTCAGAGCTTCTGGACAGTTTATAACTCTGTAGAGATTTAATAACAGTTTATAAATCACAGCAGCATCTCACACTGTCAGATTTTAGCTGATACTGTGAAGTGTCCTTGTGCATCAAACCCAGTCCTTGCACTGTTCTGTATTTGGCTTTGAGAAATTGGGGTGAAAGTCCAATTTTTTTGAAGTCATTGTCATTGTGAGGCACTTGATGATTTTGGTAGTTGGTCTGGTTTTTTTTTGTTGTTGTTGTTGTTGTTGTTTTTTTTTTAATAAGCACTAATAGGATGATAGGTGGCTTTGTATTTAGCTTTAAGTTGTCACAAAGCCTTAAAATGAAAATGAGTGTCATGTTTGTTCTGAGGGACTATAAATGGCTTATTGAACTCTGAGTGTTTTTATAATAGTTCTGTGTTCATTCACTCTATGGTCATTTAGAGTCTTTTTTTCAAATTATAATAATCTGCCTTTCTAATGCTCCCTAAAAAGTGTCCGTAAATTGAGACCACAAAATACTTTGTTATGTAATGTTACTGAGATTACAACTGCTTGCTAAAATATCACTGAGAAGTTGATTTCTTGAGTAATGAATTTTCTAAGGAAGACATTTGCGGCTAGAGAGCAGTTTTTGAAGCAGAGTTCTTAAATTAGTGATAGATTATTTCATTGTTGAGGTTGTCTCTTGTTGACTGAATATGCTTTCTGTACATTGAAAAGAATGGTTCATTTTTCTTCCTAACACTGCTGGTTAAAATGCAGCATTTAGAGGCAGCAGGGAGAGCTGGGAAACTGGAACCTGAGTGGAGCACTTTTGGAAAAGCAGATTTTTGTGCCTGTTTGTGTTTGCTGCCTGTCAGAGAGGGTTGATTCTGTGACTTGCTGGTTCCAGCGGGCAGAACTGGCTCTGTTTGCAGAGATCACAGCCTCTGCTGGATCTGGAATTTGCAACAGAGGGAATTTGGCTGCAGAGGTAAGCCTGGGCAGTGCTGAGGGAATGATGCACCTGCAGGTGGTTCAGAGGAGATTCCCCCTCTGCTTAGGGCTTCCCCCAGCACTCGTGGCTGAAGCATGAAACCAGGTTCAGTGCAGCACACACCCACCCTTTGGCCTCACCGGGCTGGGTGGGTTTGGATTGTGTCCAGGTGTGAAGTTTGCAGATCTGTGCAGTGAAATCAGCCCTGAGCTCACGCCTGTGCTGTTGACTCTATGGAGAGGCTGAGGAATGAATGTCAGAGGTTCTGCTTTTCTCCCTGTTGCTTCTCTCCATGCAGCAAACAGGAACTCTGCTGGTAGTTCAGATGCCCTTGGTTCAGATACCCTTCAGCTCATCCTTTTTGCAATACTAGAAACTAATTGTTTTACCATTAGTTAGTCATTTGTGTACATACATGCAGAGATACATCTTTAAAATTCTGTTGTACTGTGAAAAAATTCGTAAAGCTGAATCTCAGAATGTGATGTACAATAAGAGGCAGACATCAGCTGTAATCGAGTTTGACATCTTCTGGCATGGTTACAGGAAATCCAAATTATAAATGGGAATCTATCTTTTTTGGGGCTTTTGAAAGAATCAAATTCAGTTGTGTAATGTTGTTTCATTAGGCTTCCTTTTCTCTTTTCAAATAATGGTTATTTTCAAATTTCAGTTCAATTTCTCCTTCTTATGAAACAATTTGGTCTCCATACAGGTTCCATTTTTGTCACTTATCCCCAGTGTAAAGTAGAGAGAAAATCTTAGTGCTTCATTTCTCCTTGTAAACGAGTACATACATTTTTTTCTGGTAAATGACGATTTGATACACACAAATTACTTATTTGTGTTATCCTAATTATTACAGCAGGAAATTACTACAAAAGAGGAAGAGAAAAGTTCTGTGTCACCTCCCCCAAGGTCACTCTGTTTAGTTCACAAGCAGCATTTTGTCCCAGCTCCTTTGCCTTTGCCCTGCATCTCTCCATGGTGGCTGCCTTGGGGTAATAGACACCTAAAAAAGTGCAGAATTGTGTTAGGACTTGGATAAATCCATAACACAGAATGGCACTGCAGATGTTATGGGAGAAAAAGCCAAACATGACACTGGTGCCTCAATGTTCTCCTTTGGACTCCAACACTTCCACTCACTGCACTCCAGAACCTTTGCTCTTCTTGGAAGGGTCATGGAGGAGCTTCTCCCACAAGTAAAATGTCATTCAGTCAACCCTGGGAGCAGTGACATGTGGCATCAGAAGGCTCTCAGGCTTGTTCCAGTTACATATTCATACATTTTAATGCTTGTTTTACAGTTGTCTGAGCCCACATGTGGAGGAAGTGTTTGGAACTATTTCCATATCTCTGATTCCACTTATCAGAGCTGAGCTTTAGTTGTTTGCCACAGATGTGTTACCCCTGCCCATTCCAAATGCCACAGAGAAGCTGTAACAAGTGAAATTGAGGATTTTGACAAGGGAGGAGGAAGTAAATAAATACAAGGAAACAGAAGAAGGAGAACAAAAAGTTTTCAGTTGAAAACAAAATTGCTTGGAGATTTCAATATTCTCTTTAGGTGAATTTTAGGTTTGAAGAATACTTGAAGGTTTGAAAAGGTTACTTTAAGAAGGCTCAGAACAACTGAGAACTATGAGTAAGTGTCTGTGTTCTGTGTGAGATCAGCAGGCTTTTTTTCCTCATGATTCAGCCACTGGTGGTGACCTCAGACCAAAAACCTGCAAAGATGCTGGTTTGTTTTGGCCTTAAAGAGGAGAGTGCAGAACTGTCTGTAAGAGTTAGAAAGGTTATTGTACACTTATGGAGAAGCAAAGCCTCTGTTTAGAATGAGGAAATTTCTAAATATCAAGTCTTGGAAAGAGAGAGGAAGGAAAGTGATGCCTGTGGCTTCCTGTACTGTGAAAATGTCACCGAGTGGGAGAAAGGGAAGGAAAAGTTAGTGAGGTGTAGGGTCTGTCTGCATTTTCCATAAAATGATGCTGAGCTTTCAGGGGAAAAAAACTTTAGTAAATACTGAAGTGAGTAGAAAGAATTTAGTGAGTTTTTAAAGTACATACCAAGCTGGATATTGTGCCAGGGTGACAGGAGGGCAGAAGCCAACAGTTTAAAGGCTGCTATGGCCTGTTGCTGTTTTACAGTGATATCCTAGAATCAACCACGAGCTTGGGTTTCCCCACAATTATTACAGCCTCTTATCTTGGGAACAGTGAGAGGTAATGTATGAGTAGCCAGCTGTTATATAGTGACCATTTATTTAGAAGAAGAGTGCACAGAACAAGGAGAGTAACTTTGTAAAGTGGCTCCTAGTGCCATCCAAAGTACTGAATGCTCCCATTTAGTTTCTATGAAACTATAAAGACAACTTTGGCCAAGTTCCTGCTTTTACAAATTGGTGTTTCTGTACTTCATTCAGCAAAGTGATAGCAGCTTTAGCATACAGCAAATTGGATGGAGATGTGATTCCTTTGTCTTCACGGTGCTCTCTTACACTTACATTAATAATCATTATAACCCAGTTATTGCTCAGCTCTTTTTGCCTTGCTAAAGTAAAACAAAAGCAGTCCATCTCCTTGATGGATTTTGCAGAGTGGATATAGAGTGAATCTTGCTCATAAAAGTGCTGTTGGGTTGACAGCATTGTGAAATGAAGTTCTCTGCCCAAATTAATATGGCCTATATAAAAGCACAGGTCTCTCATATTGTTTAGCTCATGAAGGTTAATCTGCTCGAGTCCTGTGTTCTGCAGTCCTTGTTCCATCACTTTTTGGATGGCCTGTTGAGACTACTAATAAATACACGTTTTAAAAACATTGCACACATAGATGAGTCCATAAAGTTAACTCTGGTGATCCCAGACAGCATGGGGCAAGGGAAAACAGATTATTCCCAAGTCAAACCTCCAGAGAGTCATTCTGCCTTGATGGATTTTTGTGTGTGGATCAGATCCCAGCTGCACCACCTAAAGCTGTTTAGATGTTGTTTTTGCACCTCCACAGTGGCTAAATTGGGGTATAGAAAGTGCAGGGAACCTTCCAGCACCAGGTGACTGATAGGGAAGGCAGAGCTGCCCTGCCCCATCATACTGGGAGCAGCTTATCCTGTCAGAAGCTCTGTGTTTCACTGCTTTTCTTCTGTAATGCTGGGCTTCTTGTCATTCAGTGGAAAAGAAGTGAAACTTTGTTTTCTTAGAAATCTCAGTCAGGTGTTTAAGTATCAGCAATCCGATTTTGTTATATTTTTAGTTTTTAGTGAGAATTTTAAGATACAATGTAGTTACGTCAATTTGATTGGTGATTTTTAGCACCCTGCCCCATTTTGTCTTGTCCATCTGCAGGCCATTGTATTTTTACCTTTCTTCTGAGAAAAGACTAGTAAATCCATTCAATTTACTCACTGGACTGGGAAAAATAACAAAAAAAAAGCAACGGGAAACCAAAAAAGAAACCCCCAAAAGCCCAAACCCAGGCAAAACAGCTCATCTTTTCTGCTGGTCAAAGCACTGCAAGCACTGCTGTGAAATTCTGAGCTGAATTATAAGAGCACTTATTCCATGTTGTGTTTGAACATAAACAAATTAGAGCTGTTAATTTTGTGAGAAGTTCCATCTAGATGAGGCTTTACCTTGAACTCCCACTATCATATTCCCTAGGACAACAGAACAATAATTTGTTGTATAAACACTAACAGTAGGGACTTGGTCTCTCTAGATACCCCCATCTGGCAGAGGAAATCTGGTTGTTAGCATATCAAAAGACCTGGTGAATTTCTTCAGTTTACACAGACTTAAATTAACAGAACTCTCTAAAACTTGCTATAATTCCTTTTTTTTTTTTTTTTAAACTAAAACTAGGAATCCTATTACATTTATGAGACAATGTTATTTTTACTTTTACACGTTGACAGGAAAGTCTCTACCCTCTTTTTCTTTACATGTACAGAATTTTTAATTTCTTAGAAACCAAAATCCCCAACTCATTTATTCTCAAGTCCCTACTTTGTTTGTGAAGGTAAGTTCCCACTGGAGACAGAATGTTGCATTGCTGCTGCAGCTAAAAACAATCTGAGGATTGTTTTTAGGATCCTTCATGGTAGTTTTTTGTTTCTTTGCATAAAACAACCCCCCAGAAAACAAAAAAACCCCACAGAAAACCAAAAAATACACCACATTTCTGCCAAAGTATCCATTGCCTCGAAACACCAACAAATAACACTTCATTCAGCATGTTAAAATCCCTGGTAATGTCATGAAACTCTGGCTGATTTGAGGTTTATTATTATTTTGTGTTATTGAAGCTTTCATAGAAGCATAGGCTTGGGGGTGGGTGTTTGTCCTTTTGGTGCCACTTTTGCTTTTTCTCAGTGTTACCTGGGAAATGAAAGGAATATGGGTTTTGGGAAGCACAGGGTTAAACTGATGTAGGTTTATTCCACTGTTATTTTTATTGCTTCTTTTTCTCCTCTCCTTTTGTTGATTTGAGTCTCTATTTCCTTGGATTGCTTTAAAAGGATAAAACACACACAGAAAAAATTTGTTGCTTTTATAGATGGAAAGAAGAGGCAAAGTTTTAAATAAAAATGACTTGTCAAATATTTTATTTTCATTGGAGTAACTGAGAAGGTTTTGTACAAGCACTTCTGTCTCGACAGAAAGTGCATATGCAAAAGTAGAAAAGCAAAAAGATTTATTGGCTGAAACAATTCCCACTGTCATGTGGTACATAAGAATTAAATATTTATTCCTACTCACTGGGATAATAAAACTCTATTCAATTATGTTGCAGACACTACCAAATGATTGTTGAGGCCTCTAATAATGCTGCAAATGGTAAAATATACAGTATAAACAATACATGAGAAAACATTATGGGAAAATATTCTCTAGCCCACAGAGTTTGCTTCTTTGTTTCAATAATTATTGAGACAGATGACAAAGCCAGCAGCAGTCTGTGGTGCCAAAAATGTGAATTTCAAAGGTGTTCTGCAGTTGATGAGCTCAAAAGCTGCAATGATTTGGGGCTGCACAGTGCAGGGTGGTTGTCCCTCCTGACTGTCCTGAGCTTTCCTAGAAATAAAATAGAGCTGTTTTCTTCTGTAACCAGATGAATGTAACAAAAAATCTCACTTTTCCCCTTTCTTGCTGAATAAAATCCATTTGTCCTTTCGCAGTGGGGCTCTGCAGCATGGGTCAGAGTCCCTACCAGTTAATCCAGGGTGCCACAGGGTCCTGGGCTCTCTGGAGCCTGGCTGGGCCCTGTCCTGTGCTAATTAGCACAGCCTGTAATTAGACAATGAGAAACCCACACCTTTGGTAGAACCTGCCTCCAGCCCCAAACACAAAGCAGCAGCAGCTGTTGTTCAGGATCTCTCCTTGTGGGTTTACAATTCCTCTTAGGCTTGTTCACTGCAGGCATATCTTTGTCAGGAATGCTTCCCCTCATTTCTCCTGGGACTGTTGTGTGTAACTCGGCCAGCCCAGGAGCTCGGGCTGTGTGGTGACAATTTTGTAATTAGCTGTTCTAGCACTAACTCTGCTTTCAGAGGGAAGAGCATTCCTAACCCTTGCTCTTCCCCCCATGCCAGATTTCCCTCTCTTATCTCTTACAAGGTGATGTGCCCTTCTTTGCAAGCTGTAACCATTAGTAATCAAAACCCAGCAGAGCACAGCATTTGTCAGAAATCCCATTGCTTCCAAACTGTTGCTGTAAATGAATCCATTCCTATGCGAGTATGATAATTTTAAAAGCATTATCAGAAGAACTGGAATTATTTTCTCATTTTCTCCCAGCAAATGGATCCATTGATCCTTAATAACTTCCCAGTAATTCTGCTAATTGTCATGTTTCCATTAATAAGTTTAAAAATATGCCATCAGTTTGGTAGGTGTGTGTATGCATCACTATGCCTCGAGTGCATCAAACTGTTTTTAAACAGCAGTAATGAATTTTGGCTAATAGAGAAATCTTTTCATACTTCTGTTAGTCAACAGCCTAAAGTAGATGGAGAAAATGGGAAAATATCAACGGTGCCCATCGTCTGGGCTGCATGCCAGTATTGATAACAAAATAATTAAAAGATAACAGTGCTTAAAAGCAAACTGTAAGCCTGGCCAAAGTAAAAATCAAACCCAATCAGACTAGTTCTATGCAGGGTATGCACAATATAAGCTTGTATAATGTTTGCTTTTATCCTTAGGAGCTCTGAAAGAGTCAGCACTCAATTACACATTACTTCTTGTAGGACCCTGATGACTCTTAATTTTCAATTAGTGCAGAGTAGAACTGTAGTATGTCTTCTTTTTTTAACTTACTTTGGGTTAAATGAGAATAAAATAAGGAAAATTTATTAGTCAGGACTGTTTTGCCTGCAACACTTGCTCTTTTCAGGATGTCTGAGTAACAAGCTGCCCCAAAATTTTTAGGGCTGGGTATTTTTTCCATAGACATGGCTCACTTCAAATCAGTGTTTGAATGAGAGGAGGGTGTTTCAGGGAGAGAAACGAGACCATGTTTAAGAGATTGAACATGACACAAGAGAAGCATTTGTCATTAATTCAGTTTAGCATATATCTAAGAAGATTTGGAGAGTAATATTTTATTGTTTTGCATTAACAATGGAATGTTCTTCCCTGGATTGGGACTGCTACTGGCAGGGAACATTTCAGCCACCTTTAAACTGCAGCCTACTCAGTGCTGCAGCTCTTCCATAACAAACAAAAGCTCTGCAAAACCCTTGAGATCACAACTGCTTATCAGATTCTTTCAAGCAATCTGCCTTTAGAAAATTAAAAGTGTTAGCGTTCCTCAGGAACCCATTGCATGTCAGCATCTGGCTGGGCCCTGGAATGTTTTGCCAGTTGTGACCCTGAGCCTGTTAATTGTGCTGGGTTTGTTTTGCTGATTGTTAAAGCTCCCCAGTCCCACCTGCAGAGAAGCTGTTCCAGGGAGCAGCAATTTGGGATGGAGGATCCATTCTCAGGGTGGATGAGTAAGCACTGATGTACATCTGTACTCCTGCACTGCAGCCAGCACAGCTTTTGGGATTCTGGGCTTTTTTACCCTGATGTGCTGAGGTGAGAAACTTTTCTCCACTCCCTGTTATGAACATGGGTGATGAAGATCAGGGAAAAATAGCATCCTTTTTCCATTTTTTTTTCACCAAAAGCTCAGGCTCAGTTTCTAGGGTTGTGTGCAAGTAAGCCCATATTTGGACCAGCTACACTGAAAAAACAAAGCCACCTATCACAATGAATCAACCCAGCTCTGGAAAAGAGGAAGAAACAGACATTTACTCTGTGCTTTTTTGCCTTTTTGCTTTTTCCTTTCTATCCATTACAGTTCCCCCTCCCCCAATAATTAAACAGACGTTTAAAGGTCTTTAACAGATGTTTTCTTATTTTACTCAGGTGGGATATTTATGATGCATTAGTCTCTTTTATGTCATTTTATTTTGGCAGCTACATTCTGAACTAATTAGCACACCAGAGAGATGTCTCAGTAAGAGCACATGGACAACCAGTGGTTAAGTATTTGGTAGCACACTGCAGAGTCCTTGGGCTGAAATGGGAGGCTGCAGCCTGTTTGCAATCCCTGCATGGGGCACAATTGCATTTCTGAAACACTCAGCTGTTAGTGCTGTGCATGTTTTGTTTGTGCAGCTTTATAAGGGAAACACCAAAAATTGTTGTGAATTGTGATTTTGTAGAAGTTACCCTGTGCTGGCTGACTAATGTATGTATTATGTTGGGGTTGTGCTTTGTGAAAAAAAAAACATGGAAGCATTTAAATACATATTTAAATATGTGTGTGTGCACTTGATGTGTGACTGAAATTCTGAGTTTTTTCTTTAACACAGCTAAAATTTTTAGAGTTACATTTTATGTGATGCTGGTGTAGAGGGAAGGAATGCAACAAAACCAATTTCAAATCCGTGCTAGAAAACAGTTTTCTCCTCGAGCATTTTGTGTGCTATCAAGCATTTATCTATAGCATTAGATCTGCAGTATTTGTCTTCCAAAAAGCATAAACTTTACTGTCACACTGAAAGCTGGAGTGTGACCACTGTGGTAGCAATCCTAACTCACAGTCCACCTGGCTGGTAGTGGGAGATACCAGAAACAAGACTGAAACATTTATTTTTAGCTTTCATCAGGAAGATGTGTGAGTATGAGAGAGAATGAGTGAGTGAAACAGGCTGGGGCAGGTTCAGCAAATAGCCAAGGTGGAGGAGACCCAGAGCCCACATTTAATGGATATTTCAGAACTGAAAAGCTCAGCAAAGCATCCCCTTTCTGTAGCTCCACTTGCATGTTTCCAGCAGTTTCCCCTGCCATGAATCTTCCCAAGTATCTCCTGGGCTGTTTTCCCTCGTTCCCTGAGAGATGGGTCCCTTTGTGGCCGTTCTGAGCCGGGTGCAGCTCAGGCAGGCAGAGGCACGTGGTGCCAGAGCTGTGGTGACACACCAGTGACAGGCTGTGACACACCTCTGACAGGCTGTGACACACCTGTGACAGGCTGCCTGGACCCTGCATGGTGTTTGTTACCTGATGGTGCCCATGAACTAATTAAGCTCTTGTGCAAGAGCTAATGGTGTGCTCACATGGGAACTAACTGGGGACTCACACATGAGCTGCTTGGACACTGTGTAAATTCATCAGATGCTCATGGATGAGGTAAACCACACAATTCATGGCCATGGCAATAATTTCTTTAGTTCCTCTCATTTTTCCTCAGAACTGAAATACCTCCCAGATTTGACCTTGGCAGGAAGAATGGGATTCTGGTTTTTATATGTGCACATGAATGCTGGTTTGTACCCAAGAGCACTGAACGTGAGACTGGGCTTTCTGCCTGCCAGAAGGAAACCAAACCCCAGGTTTGGGTTTGTCAGGCTGTACCCAAGAGTGGCCTCCAGATTTACCTGTGTAATGTTCACCTGTCTGACCAAACCCCAGTGAAGAAGTGATTATATACCAGTGTCACTCACTGTCAGAATGACTAAAGACAGTTCTGCTTCTGTCCTTTGAAGGAATTAAGGGTTTTGTTTGTCTTCATGGTTTCAAGTGAGCTGCAGCATCTGAAGTGAGAGTCTGTAAGCCAGGAAATATGCAGCAATATATGAAACAAAAGCTTTTCTTTGATTTGTTTTTGTCAGAAGCTTTGAGAAGCCTTACTGGAAGAGTAGAATGATAGAATTACTAAAATAATGTTAAATTTTAACGTAAGAATTTCAATGGTATCAGCATTCTGTCTATCCAGCTGTTTATCTTTTGACATAAAGCAGTTACTGTTTACAGATGAATATACATAGCAAAAGTAGCACAATCTTTCTGCAGGAAAAGTAACTCCCTTGTCTTCTTAGAAATTCATTACTGATTTGGCAGGAGGATTTTTACTTTTTCTAAGCTCTTTGATCCAAAGATTATATGACTGTAACCTTGAATGCCATTAGCACAGCCATCACTTTGCCATGTTTGAATCAGTTCTATGCAGAGATTGGTTTTTAATTGGATTAGAGAAATCTGAAAGAACCCAAGCCAAATCACGGTGTATCTGAACTGCAGTATAAAAGCAAAATTAAGTTCAATACAGTTTTGTTGGTAGCACTTCATTGACTGTAAGAAGCACATGAGGTGTTTGAACCTGAAGATTGAATTCAGTAAAAACTGTTCAGTAGAAACAGCCCTTTATAATCTGGGAAAGATTTTAAAATCCCACCATTTAGTTTTTCTTTTTATCCACTGGAGTGTGAGGAATTCTGCTCACTATTCTGATCCTCTGCTTGAATACACCAAGAGACCTTTATGTGTTGGGTCTTTTTGGGCACCTTTTAGCTATAAATCAGTGCCCTGTCATACTAGACCTGTGATGTATACTCAGTAAAAGATGCAAGTGAACAAGTTTGTCTTTATTAATCATGGTGAAAACAGGAGAGGCTTTCCACCCCGGTGATGAGATTTGTGTAACTAAAAGACAGCAGGAGCCTTTGCACTCTGCAGCTTCCACCACTCTCCAGAGTCACTTCATACATCAGTGTCAACCTTGAACCGCTCTCTCCAGGGACAGTATAATTACCTTCAGGAAGTGCAACTGGATGGTGTTTGTGAAGTGGCAAAACTGAATCTCAGTTTTGCAAGAATTCTTCCTGTTCTCTTGCAGCCAGCTCTCCCATTTCACAGAGAATTTGTTTCCATCTGGACACTGTCCCGGTCAGGCAGCTCTGGGTGTCCCTGCTGGAGCCGTGGGGCTGGGCCAGGAGACTTCCAGAGGTCCCTTCCAGCCTCAGCCACTGTGTGAGTGACAGAGCATGTCCGGGCTGGAAAGTGGCTCCAGGTTGTGCAGTGGGTTTGTGATGTTACAGAGAAAGATGCAGTGGGTTTCCATCGTTAACAGAAGGCTCGTTAAGGCTTGCTGGGCTCTTCAGTGTGTTGAGGTGATACAGACTGTGGCAGGCAGCTGACAGCAGAGCTGGTGGGCAGATCCTGCTGCTCCCTGCTGTAGGAAATGGCCAGCTGAAGGAAGAAATACTAAATTGTCTGGGTTTGAAAAGCCAGGTGTCTGCAAAGGAAGGCAGGAGCCTCCCTTGAAATGGCAAATGTAAACCCCCTCCCTCCAAATTATTATGATTTTGAAATGAAGGGGCTCTCAGGCAAAGATATGGGAATAGGAATGACAGTTCTTTACTAGGAAAAATAAAAATGCAGTAGTACAAACCAGCACTGGCAGAGTCAGAGCAGAGCTGCCCCCTGTGGCTCAGGGTGGTGGTGGCAGTGCCATCCCATGGTGTCACTCCTCCTGCAGGGACAGATGTGGTGTGGATCTATCTCTTGGGCCGAGGGGAATCCAGCCCTTTGGCATCAGCAGGGGATTTTCCAGCTGTGATGGACAGCACTGGTGGGAGGATCCACACACAGAGTTTGTTTGGACAGCACATCCTTACCAAGTACTGGGGAAAGAAAATCAAAAAAAAAAAAAGGGTTGGGTTCCAACTGTTCCAACTTACTGAAATTGTTCATTTCTCAATCATTACTTGTACTGATCTCATCAGATTTTATAATTTAACCTGTGATATTTTGGTAGGAGCTGCCCAAGGAAAGCTCCAGACATGAAGCAAATGTCATTCAATTGTGGTATCGTTTTGTTTGTCTTACCCTGACTTTGGAAATGAAATTACAGCCATATCCATTAATAGAGTTTTCACAGGAAGCAATAGGGTAGGGTGAAGCTAAGCCTTTTGGCTGGTTCCCACCAAGGATGATGGCATTCCTAATATCCTCCTTTCCTGTATTAACATTTCGGGATTTTTGTCTGTTGTGCTATTACATTTAATACTTCAGCATGGTATTTTCTTTAAAATAGTTAATGGGATGGAGTTATTAGAAATTATTTTGATAGCAGTGCATTGTAATTATTGAAAGATTATCCAAATTACCTGCTTGGAACACATGAAGTGTAAGGCAAATATATCTAATAGTTTTATATTCACTTTCTAATGACCTTGTTTCCCCAGGTTTTTACATTTTAAAAAAGAGAAAAGTACAGATTTTCAGGCAAATTGGTTTTCACATTTGGGAATTTAGTGTGGGTGAGACAGTTTCTCTATTACAGTATTTTAAAAAAATTAAGTCATTCATCATTATTTATAGAAACATACTAAATTACTTTGCCAGGTTGTGGATAAGTGTTCTGGGTAGAAATTTATAATAAAAAGAAAATATAAATAACTCATTACTTATGAGAAGAAAAGTTTTTATGACATTATATTAAAAGAATAATGGTTTTGTATTCCAAACAGTTTCATAAACTGTTTTACTTACTCGCAAAACATGTTATGTTTTGTTGGTTTTTTTTCCCCACAAGTCTTAAAAATCCAGTTGTGAGAGGGAATGACTGCAAGGTGTCAAAATAATACATTTTTTTCCTCAAAAGGATCTTGTAGCCTGCTTGCATAACCAGTGCATGAAAAAAAAATAAAAAGCTATACCAGTGGGTTGTTTTTCTTTTTAACTATTCATTATTTATGAAGTGCAGAGAAAAATAGTTACAAATGATTGTTTCAGGGGACTTCCTGTAGCTATACTATTGTCTTCAAAGGATTTACTCATTAAACAGTGGTTTAATTCCAGTATGAAAAGTTCAGGCTCTTGTTGTCCTAACCTAGATTTCAAAAAAAAGTTACTCCATGTCTCCATATGCCTATACATATATATATTTAAGAATATTGGTTGGAAAACTCCCAAGTGTTAAATAGGAGGTTATAATATGTACCAAATCTTTGTTAACTTGGCAATATTTTCCTTTTCCTATTTCAACTTGAGTGCTGCTTGAATTTGCAAATGGGCACATTACCATTTCCAAGTAAGTTTTTGGAGACACATTTCATATTCAGTCTCTTGTTTTTTTTATTGTTTTCAGTCTGTGTTTTTCAGTCTATTAAGGGAAAAGAATAATTCCTGTCCCCAGGGAAGTGTGAGGTGTGGGATTTCCTGCTCCACTATCTTGAGCAGTGCTGGAAAATAATTATTGTGGCTCTGGGATTTCTCAGTAGAAGACACCATACTGAGCCTCCAAATTACTATTATTCCACAGAAAGTACAAATTTCAACGTAGTCAAGCAGTTAAAATCTGCTGCCCCATTTCTGTTCTTAGTCTTCAATGATCATTTCTATAGCAAATGTCCTTTATGCCAGTCATAATATAAATTACAAGAGAGTTGGGAGTGCAGTGGCAAGAGCTTTTGCTCCATGTTTCAGCTCAAAAAGAGTTCTATGACTTGGATTTCCAACTCCCACTTGTGGCCTTAAAAGTTATTTTGTAAGTAAGCAAGAATATATTTCCTCTCTGTATTTTCTGAAACCACAAACAAACAAACACCTTCATGAACCCATTCAGGAGAATGTTAAGGGGCTTTTTAGAGATCTGAAGACAGACACTTCCTGCTCAGGATGAATTTTGGGTGGCTGCAGACGTTTTTGCTTCCAGCTGCAGGATGTTCCAGAGGCAAACAAGGCAGGGAGGGAAGTGCAGCACCAAGATGGGAGCTGTGTGCCAGGGAGATGATGGGACTGGGATTTTTCTCTTCACAGGTGTGGGACTTTGTGCCCTTGGAGCCTGAGAAGCTTCTTGGTAGCACCTGTAAGTGATGTGCAGCGAGGCTGAGCTGTCACACCTGCTCAGGCAATGCTTTCATCCCAGTCTGGTCAGCCAAAATGCCTCCCCTGGATCCAACAGGATTGAGTTCTTCTTTCAGAAGACAGCCTAAATTAGCAGGGAATGAGGTATTTGCCCAAAGGACAAAATTAGCCTTGTATTTAACTGAAATGGAACATACTAAGTAATAATTAAAAAAAAAAATAATAATGTTGAAACTTTGAATTTGGTGGTGACAACTCTCAGAAAGAAATATGCACGTAAAGTTGGAAAGTCCTGTCCTAGACTGGTGTATACAACTAGTACAAAGTCAGAAAGATTCACTCTTTCAAAAATGTTGGCGTTATGCTGCAAGAATAATTTTTCTTTTTCCTGAGCCTGGTAGCAATACTAGAAGTATAAAAGTCAAGACTTCAATGGCATTTTGATATGGTTTGTGCTGCATTGGCAGCAGACTTTTGCTGTATGTTTTTTACCCTGGGGCAGGCTGGAATTTCCTTCTGTAGCCAGAGGGGTTTCTCCAGCAGGTGATGCAGTTCCAGGCTCCTGGTGTGCAGGTCACTCTTGGGAGGGATTTTGCTTGGTTTTGTTGGAAAGAGCAAAGCAAGATTCTCATTTTGCTCCATTCACCAAAACCTTAACAGTGTTTAGTGTCTGAAAACACAATCTATGCATTAGAGTGAAAATTGTCCTGCTTACTTGAGAATTAATTAATTAATCTGTTCTGATACTGCATGTAGTTCTCAGTGTTCCAATAAATGATAGCAGGCTGGTGCTTTGCCATTCTATTTTGCTCTTTTTTGGGTGTCAGTAATATGATCACACACATAATGAGACCCTGAGTCAGCTGGATCTTTTAAGTGGATTTAAATAGACCTCCTCTGTACAGAGCACTCCCCAAAGAAAGCTAAAAGGCTTTTTGCATATTTTAAATGACAGGTTATGTTAGAATTATAACTAGAATACTTAGAGTTTTGAACAGAAGACGCTCAGAGCGAATAAGTAATAAATAAAAGGGGTTTATCTGCAGCTCTTCTCCTTCCTGCTGTGTCCATGGAGCAGGTTCTCACTCTGATGATTTCTCACAGATCTGATTTCATCTGGTGGCTCTGCCAAGTTCCCTTTAGCCCCTGTGAGGTTCTGTCCTCAGAGCCCCTGCTCATCCATCCCTGTGTTTTTGCTGACTCTGAGCAGCCCATTCCCCTCTGCCACCCTGTGCTGGCCATGCTGACCCTCCCCACTGAGCAGTCCTGGTAATTCCCAAGGGAAGGGCCACTCTTTCCTCTTCTGCAGGGCATTTCCACCTCATCCCAGGGCTCTTTTCAAAGTAACTTTAGATGTAAACAACAACGGGCAGCCTGTCACACTTTGACTTCTGTGCTTTTCAAATCAAGACCTCCCCTGAAAGCTGTATTATATTTTCCAGATTAAAATGAACACCATTCCTAGGTCAGAGGAGGCTCACTTCCATGAGTGTTCATGTCACACAGTCATATTCTCAAGAGGCTGTCTTCATTTTAAACTTTGCATAATGATTTTTATCAAGGCCTTGGCTGTTTGTTATTATTGTCATACGATACTGGAAGGGCTGTAATATATTTAAAATAATCTGCTTTTTAATATCCATGGCCTACCAGTATGACCTTTAGGCTGTGCAAGGAGTCAAAGATCTTCACTTTGTTTTGTCAGATTATGTTCAGTGATTTGCTCTGCCCTGTTTCCCCTGTGAGACATTTCTTTCACTGGTGGATTAAATGTTCCACAGAGCAGTTTTGTGTCAGGTATTTTAGCTGCATTGCTTTCCTCTGGGAGAACTGTGGAACTATTAGGTGATGGTAGGAAGCTGCTGTTGTGACTCACAGCAGTGAGTGGATTACTTGAGTGGTAACAGAAGCTGGATCTAAATGGGGCAAGTAGCAAACTTTGTGTATAATTTCACTCATCACATCCCTGATGCACATCACAGAAGTTAAACAGCTGTCACCTGGCAATATTCTTACTCAAAATAGGGAGTTCCATAAAAATGGCTTGTTTCTTCAGAGTGTTTTTGTTTGGTTTTATTTTTGTGTCTCAGTACTACAGGCATGGGTATGGAATGAAGAAGGAATAATCCAGGTGTTCCTGTGGCTGCACAGGAGCTGCTGAACTGATTGATGGAAACCTGGTTTCCTTCTCTCTAATCATCTTCTGCATGAAGGTTCTGTTCTGGGGGTACAGTGTGGGTACAGACACCTCCATCTGAAAGTGCTTGTGTGGGTTTTTTATTGCATTCCTTCACCACTCAAGAGAAATATCTGTGCTCTTGTGGAAACCATGGCAGGAGAAAAGAATTTAATTTCTTTCCTGTGGTAGTAGGTTCCCCTTGCTCAGTTTTGTTGCAAGGTTTTCTAAGGCTAAGGTGTAACCTGTTTGTTCCTGATTTGGAATGGAGAACTTGGAAAAAAGAGTTCTTGTGAGGTAGGTAACTCCTCTGTGTGCTCCACACTGCATTTTCCCCTTTGAAGTAGATTATTAGCCTGGCTGAGTTTGTGGCTATGTTCCAATTCCTAGACTAGGAATTTTCTGTACAAATGCATCATCTGCCTCATATATTTCTTAGCTTTTAACCATTTGGTTCCTAGTGTTAATAACAACAATAACATCAATTTGTAGGCATTAGTTTTATTTTTGTTATTTGTCTCTGAATACTGTCTAATTAACTTCTAATATATTGAAAATTTTGCTCTGTACAAAACAGTTAAAGACAGATTTTGTCATCACGAATGTCTACAGAGGCAGGAGCATGAAGAAACAATAGTAAAATTGCATGGCAACATCCAGCAAAGCACATCAAAGCATTGCTCAAACTTTAATGAACTAAATCGAGGTAAAATAAATGGTGAAATTAAGCAATTTTGAAACCAAACAATTTTCTAGTTGCTAGAAAGCACTGGAAAAGGAGAAAGAACAATAACATGTATTTTCTGTACAGCTTCAGCAACACCAGCTACTCTAGTTTGTGAATTAACTTAATATTCAACATTTTGTCATGTACATTAGGTGTTACAATGCATGAAATGAATACACAGTCACATCCCAGTGGCTGCAGCTCCCAGTAATGATCGACAATACTGCCTCTAGCCAGCTAACACTTCCCCCTATGAAATCTTTTCTGCATGACCACACCCCATGGCAGCAGGCAGCAATGGAATTTATGAACTAGCTGGAGCTATCAGTGCTAGTGAGGAAGCAATAGAGAAAGATGTATGTTAAAAAAATAAATTAAAAAAAAAAAAAAACAAACTGTGAGGGGGGGAGAAGGCAAAAGATGAATATCCAACCAGAAAGAAGTTGTCAATATGTCACACAGACACTTTGAACTAGCAGCTTAATGGCACTGCAAATTCATGTCTGGGTCCTATTTTTAACATTTCCAGATTTTCCTAAATATAGCTTCTAGCTGAGCCTCTTTCTTTTAGCTCTAAATAACTCAAAAGAACTGACAGAGAATGAAGCTTTCAGCTTTATGCCAGGTTAGAACCATGATTTGTTTGCATGACTGGGAGTTAGGAATGTTCAGGTTCTTATCAGGTCAAGTTTTTTTTTTTCTGAAGCCAAGACAGTAAGTGTAATTCTCTTAGAGAAAGGGGACTCAACTTTGCAGGGGCTTGACGTGAGTTTTCTTTCCGCTCCTTTTCTTGCTGTACAGATATTTTTTAGCCTTTCTCCCCTCCAATGCTACAATTCTCATGCACCATATGAGAGAAGTAGATTACAAATGAGATTCCTCATAAATATGTGTATATATATAGAGTCACTAAGAAAAGCATCATTTCTTTTCCGACCTCTGTACTTGTGTGACTTGCATTGTGTTTGAAGCTGTTATTCTTGAAAGCAGAAGTGCGAAATTATTCCAATATTCTTCAGATTTCCAGAACCAAATTCAGTGGAATACACACCAGTGAGATGAAGGCAAGACTCACCACAATCAAGAGGAAGTAGGAATATAATTCATAATATTGTGGCACCGACTTTAGGCTGTCTTGGTCAGTTAATCTCACTCCACAGTAGGTTATACAAGGAATGTAGACAAACAAATACAGGAAAAATATAGCCAAAAAGATTATAGAAAATCCCAGCAATCTTCTCTGCATTGCCCTGGTTTAAGTTTTGCATTCAGCAAAAATAACTTAGAAACAAATGTCCAAGTTAGAACACACTACATCTGTAGCAAAACTGTATGGCTGCATTTTATATGTGACTTTTTTGTGGAAAATTAGGAAAAAAGCAGAGTTCTTGAGACCATAATGCAACCAGTAGCTGAGTACTCCTTGTGTAAGGTAAATTGAAATACCTTCTTGGAAACATCCCCAAACATCCCTTCCTGGACATGATTTGCAGCCCCTTGCTAAATGCCAGAGTTTCCCATGCTTATCCTTTTCCCATTGTTTTTGGAGAAAATGTGTCAAAGTAGCAGAGTTCAATGAAAATGTGTATTTGAATAGCTAAATTGAAACAACTTTCTAGAAGAGCTCACAATAGCAGTAGAGGAGTAAAAATAAGTCTTGATTGATGTTCTGGCCCATTATATTAAGATGTGTGCCTTAGCTTTGGCTAAGTCAGCCAAGTCTTAGAAAAGAAATTTCAAGTGGGTCAGGTTGTTGCTAAGTTATGTGAATTGGAGCTAACTTTGGCTTGTCTCATCTTAATGTGCTTGATCCAAACAGAGATATTTAAAAAAGATTAATCTGAAGTTTCATCATATCATTTAATCTCACATCTATACTTGTCATATAAATACAATGCCTGTCTTATTTTTATTCAAATAGCAATCCATCAAAATTGCCTTTTGACAGGATTTTGACTACTACTTATAGTAATAACTAATAGTTCTTTTTTACTATTTCCCAGGGGGGAAGTAGTATGTATGTGTGTGGAGGAGGAGGGGAGGATAGAAATACTGAAAATAATTTTCAACTTCACCTTTAAAATGAATCAGGAATTTTAGGTGCCTATGAATTTTCATATAAGGAAGAAATCTGGAAAGGCCATTCTGGTTTGCTGTTAATCTGTTTGTGTTTCATTAAAAGAAAGTATAGGGGCACTTTCAAAAATAAGGCTGACTCTTTAATTACTATTTGCAATAAATCCTTTTTAAAAAGATGAAATTATTGATACACAGTGCACTCGAAGAGTTTTCAATATATTTGTTCACTAGTGATAATGTGTTAAAAAAAAAAAAGGTTGAAAAGACTGATTTCAAAACTAACAACAAATCAATCAAATGGGTTAGGTAATACATCTCATATCCACAGTGTGTGATGCTTAGTTTATGACATCTTAAGATCTGAAAAGCTGATTTATTTTTCCAGTAATCAGTGCTCTGATCCATTAGTTTTTATAAGGTAGACAGATGTCACTGTTTTTTTCATGAATGATTTGTATTTTAAAGTTGCAAATCTGTCAATCAAGACAGAAGCAAGGACTTTTTAAAACTTAGTACCTTCACTGTAGGTTCCTTTCTGTACAGTGCTGGTGGTGTATATTATTATTCAGTGATATTTTCCATTGCACTTTATAGTTTGGGATTTTTTGACTAATATGTAACCTAAGAAAGTTTTTATTCCACTTTGATAATCATTCACCACTCTCTATATTGATACACATCCAAGCTCAGAGTATGTTTTGTATGGAGTTCTTAGACATTTGTAGTAGTTACCAACATTGTGTCTGACTGTTAATACAAACAACTTTGTAATCAAAAGGAGTTTTGTCATTGAACTCGATGAGGTGCTTTCATCTTTTGTTTCTCTACTCAAAATTATTGGTAGCTTGCTGAATTCAGGTACATAAAGAAACCCCAACAAAACAAGGAGATTTAAAGAAAATAGTCTAAAGCAAAACACTAGAGTGTACCTTGAAGCTCTACCTGCCCAGTTTGTGGAGAAAGAGTTAAAATGTGTGGTTATGGCTTTGTATTTTAACCAGTACAAAAATGATAAGTTAGGTTCTATTGGCCTTTTGTGGGACAGTAAATGCTAACACTGAGAGCTTCACCTCAAATGGCCTCGTTTCTTGGCATCAGAATGCAAGCTCTGGGTGTCCTGTGTGACTTTACAGCTTCTGTCACCTGAGAGTCAGGTGGGCTCTGTCACAGCAGGGCTGTGAGCCAGCGAGAGGGTGGGAGATGCTGGCAGGGCTCCGCAGGTCCCTGGGGAGCTGTGCTGTGGCTCATGGGTCACAGGCAAAGTGTCTAACCCAAATCCATGCTCAGGCCACTGCCTGACTGCAGGAGAGTTGGAAGCTGAAAACGTGGGAGTGTGAATGTGAAAATGTGGGAACGTTCTGTGCTTGAAGCTTCACTGATGAGAAAATGGTCACTGGATAAAAACATTATTCGAGGAGTGCTGATGTAAACAGATGTGTAATTTTTTTGTATTCACTGAAAACCCAGGGATAAAGGCACCTTAGATCTCTCAAATGATGGTAATTCCAACAGATAATTACCTAATATTAACTTTCACTCGTCTAATTGTTTTATTTTCTCCTGGTGTGCTTTGGGCATCTCTGCTGCCCACACAGCTTGGTCTGTAAAACACAGGTGTGGAACCTTCTTGGCCTGCCAGGTTCCCCAGTTCTGGGGTTTTAGTGGTACCTGACAGGAGGTTTTAATGTAATTTCTTTTTTTTAATTCTGGCTACAGTGTGTGGAGTATTGTGTGCTTCTATATGTATATCAACCTCTTTTTGATTTATTTAATTGTGCTTGGATATTCTATAAACAGGGACAGGCTTGAAGCACTTCTCTGCTGTTTTGATGCTGAGAGTGTGCACTGTCAGGAAGGACTCTGCTTTATCAGACAGATTCTTGTTAATGAAAAGTTTATAAGCTGGAAATCCATCCATATTTTAAAAGGCAGTTATTGCCTTGCTTTCAGTTGGGCATGATATCAAACTGAAACTAGCAGAAAAAACCAAAGAATAAATTAGTGATTGGGTTCATACCAGTGAAATGTGATTCTGATTTCTTACTGTTGTGTTCAGATTCACTTGGCTGTTTGCTTTTTGGGGTTTGCATTTCAATGATTTGCTCTTCACATAGTGGAAAGAAGTCAGTAATGGTTTAGGTGGGTGGGTTTTCTTTTGACAGGATTAAAAACAAAAAAAAAGTGGAAAAGGGTGAAGTTAACTTAATATGGAAAGCTACAAAAGTAGTGCCACAGCATTTTTTCCAGTAAGCTTGGCACTCTTTGCTGAGTTTTGCACTATACAGCCATTAGCAGGCTGGTCAATGCATTGCTTTATGAGGCAATTATTTCAGCATACTCTATTCAAAATACACATTAGAACTTAACCTTCTGAATCCTGAAGTAGCATTTTTATCACCCAACATTAGAAAAGAGTTGGAGTCAGCAATTTTCCCTTTCTTTTTATGATCTGGTATCATTAATAAAGCATTGAGCTGGTAGCTTCTTACAATTCTCCAGGATAATTTGTGACACAAAAGGTGCTGCTGTGATACAGTTGTCTGTTGACTTATTCAATAGCAGGGGAAACATAGAAATTGTGTAAAAATAAAAATGAGGGAGGGAGGGAGGGGAGGAAGAGCTCTTAAAACAAATGTACAACTGGTACACAGCATATTAGGCCTGCTGCTGCTGGATATGCACAAGTAGAAATAGGAAGTTAATATGGAATTTCTAATTAGGGTCACATACTAATGAACTCCCACTTCATGTTAGTTTTATGCCGCTTCAGAAATTTTTTATCATATGCTTAAAAATTTATGGCTGGAAACATTAATGAAAATGAGGCGTGAATTGGAAATTGTGCTATTATGGAGATGAGTATGGCCATGGCCAGGCTGATTTCTAAGGAGGGATCCTTTTATTGCCATTTTTTTGAGGAATGAGAAATTATACAAGTAGAATTAATGACTAGACATATTCTTTGCCCTGGCTTGGCTGGCGTTATTATATTTAAAGTTATAAAAGCTGGATTTAATAAAATTTTGAGTTAATTACAAGGGAAATTTTAATCATAATTGGCAGTCTTGTGTAAGAAATAAAACTGTAAATCAGCAGAAGAGCAAAATTAATACAGTGAGGTGGTTATGCTTCCATATGCCTATACATGTGTGTATATTAAATATACATTTTTAACTATTAAATGTATTTATGTATAAGTACAGACATACTCATGGACATATAGGTACAGTGGATATTTTTATGTGACTTTGTTGCTAAAGGCTATCTCCTTTCCTTGCTGCTTGACAACACAATCACTCTTAAGTTCTGTGGATGAATGTTTGGGTATAAATTTTCCAGAAGTGGCATTTTTGTCTCTGGTATCTTGTAAAAATCAATTGAGCTCGCTATTTAAAATGTCAAACCTCCAAACACTACCTGTTGTATTGTTTCCTTCAGTCTCACTAAAATTATCATGCAATCTTGTATAAAATATATTGAAAACATCTGGTAGTCTGTCTCATTGGAATTGCCTTTGGAAATAGTCTAGTAACTTTTGACAGCTTGGCTTTACAAGGATATTGATTTCACTGTGGCTTTATCATGGAAAACTGATGAATGGTCAAAAGCTGAAAGTGATATAAAACCTGGTTTATAGTTTTTATATGAATCCATGTAATAAAATAAAGTAGGTTTATAAAACATAGTAAGGTATGCCCTTGTGAAAACATTAGAGTTAAAAAAGTATTTTGCAGCATTTTTGTGCTGTGGATTACTTGGGCTGGGGACACAGACATTTTCAGGCCTGTAAGGGATGGACAAAGGAAGTAATGTACTTATGGAAAACAATACCACATGTGGCTAAAAGTTATGTGATATTTGGGAGAAGTTTGCATAGAGTGCTGCTTTTGGATTTTAAACATTTCCTTTTGAAATAGGCTATTAATGCTGAACAGGAACCAATGTGGGAAAAATATTGTTTCCTCAGTCCAATAACAAGGAGAAATAGGCAGCAGAAACACAACTCACTGATGGGGCATGTAACATGGGAAACAGGAACTGCAATCTGGGCAAGCAATACCTTTTTTGTACACCTGAGGAACTGAACAGGAGGAATTGGAAACAACATTGGCTGCAACAAAAGAAAGTAAGGAAAATATAGGAAACAAAATTGATTTCTTTCTGGAGGAAGTAATTACTTCGCTGGTCAATTAAATATAAACACAATGAGAAGGTGTTGAAGTAGAAACACGTGTGTCAGTCCTGCAGAACAGTGAATTCTGTGTGTACAGGATGCCCTGGGGGCTGGGGGTGCATGTTCATCTCCAGCCCAGCTGGGTCCTGTTCTGCAAGAAGGGGCAGAGAGATGGTGAGGGGTTCTTGCTGGATCTCAGTAAGAGAGGCCTGAAAAGAAGGGGCTTAATCAAATGACTGGGTTAATAAGAGAGAACAAAAAGAGGAATAGCAATAGGGAGTAGATCTAGCATCCTTTCACCAGGTGGGGACCCTGCACGGGTGTAGGGTTGGATGGAGCTGGATGAGAGTCCCCCAAGGTGTTGCACAGACCTTGGCTGTGGAGGGAGTTTCCTCCTTTGTTTGGTCACTTTTTTCTGCGTGGTTTTCTGACAAAACCCAGCTGCCTAAAGGGTGTTGGCACGAGAGGCTCTTGCTGCACTCAGGGGAGAGCTGCCCACGGGGCTGGAGCAGGCTGTCCAATGACAGACAGTGAAACAGAAATATGAATAGAGTAAAGGCTGGTGTGTAATACAGTTGAAAATAAAGAAATGCTGAAAAGGTATTGCAACTTGATTTTTGAGACAATGGTTGGAAAAGAAAGAAATTTTTATTCAACTTCTATTAATCACTTCATACTCATTTTAATTAGAAATGTCATAATTCAATAGACCAAACATATTTTATGAAGTAAACTTGATGCTGACCTAGGATGGAAGTGCAGTAGCTGTATGACTTTTAACTGTGTTATGTCTCATGAACTGTGTTTTATCTTGTTTTCAGCTATTGGGTGAATGTTTCTTCTCAGCATTTTGGAGTTAGGGTTGTTTGAAACTCAAAAGGCTGTGGTAACTGTGATGAACATGAAGTGTGCTGGATTTAAGTTTGTAATTGCCAGTGGGAAGCATCCACTGACTCCTCTCTGCTCAGAGGGACCATGGAGAAGAGATCACAGTGTGGGTGCCAGGGGAAGGAATGTCTATTTACCTTTCCAAAAATGAGCTAACAGAATTGAGACGGGGCACTCTCATTCTGAACCATGATAATTACCCTTCTTTTAATTAATGCTGTTACATTATTGCTGGCATTAACCGATTTTTGAAAAACACTTTTGCAATTGAACTTGATTTTTTTACATTGCTTCTACCTTCTATGCTTCATGAAGACATTTTTGCTCATAAGTTCAACAAAAAAACACTTTAGGAATCTCAGTCACTTATAAATGCTGCAATGAAAAGCTGAAGAAAGTCGATGTGAGAATGTTACAGCACATCACTTGATGAGGTAACTTAATAGGATTGCTGCTACCAAGCTTCCTCTTAATGGATTTTGCAAACTATGGTTTATTATATCAAACTGCTGCTGTAAGAAGTGAGGAATTAAAGAGAATGAATTAGACATAAAGGGGGAAAGAAAAAGCTTACAGAACTTATGGCCTATCTGAGGTTTATTTTGCATGTTTTAATTTTGTTACGATAAATAATCGCAAAATAATTAATTGTATGTTTGTAGCATAGAAGTATAATTAAAAAAAAACGGAGTGTAACTTTAAAACAGTCACCAGCTGTAGATGCAGTTGTTAGTCAACCCATCTCAGCAGATAACTGGTGCTGGCTGGCACTTTGTAAAGCACAGAACTGCTGCAGGTTGGGTGTTGTGCGCAGCAGGAGGAGCTGGGAGTGCAGCCTGCCCAGGTGAGCTCTGGGAGCACCAGCAGCAAACCAAGGTGTGCATTGCTGTGCTCCAAGCCAGCTCCTGGCTCTTACAAAGATGGATGGCCCAGCTCCTGCTCGCTTTATTGTGCTTTTCACAGGCACAGAGATGTTGCAGGTTTGATTCTGCAGCAGGAGTTAACAGGGCTGGGCACAAGTGAAAACACCTTGAGACATCCTGGCACTTTCTTTTAGTGTAAGTTCATTTTTCCTCAGTTATTGTCTTAGCATTTGACAGGTCTGTAGGATGGAGAAGTTACCTGATTCAGATCCAAGGCAGACTGGGGAAGAGAGTGAGGAGTTGGGAGCTCTAAGGTAGCATCAGTATCACCTGACACAGTTAGGATTATGCAGTCCACAGACCCTAAACTGTATTTTTTTCCCTAAGACATGTGGTTATAAAATAACAAAGGTATTTAATGAGTTGACCTGGTTTGAGTAGGTATGATTTCCATTATCTGAGAAGTAGTGGGTTAATTTTTTTTTTTTATTTTTTTAAAAAATATTGTTTGAAATCAAAATTATTTCTGGTCATTTTTTGTACTATTTTTTTAGCACTAACACATACATGAGTACATGGATTTATGCATATATAGCAGTCAGATAAAAATACACAGAAAAAAAGTTGAAATAGAGCAGTTTGTTGTCTGAACAAATGTTGTGCTTGAGTGGAACATACAAAGGACATTTTAAGTATGTGCTGGTCTGTGTGCTCACTACAAGCCTAAAGACACCACACACTGAGTTGCTCGTTCTTTTATAATTCAAAGTCAAGCTACTGTAGTGCACCAATAGATTTTTTTTAGGCTCATATTAAATAATGAATTTTCACAGTACATGCCATAAAGTGAATTGGCAGGTTTTGTGAGTGATGGGACTGTAAACCTGAAATGAGACTCCCTTCATCACAGTTTCACTTCTTCCCACCAACTGCTCAGATGCCTCGGGTGCCAGAAAGGATTAGAAAACCCTGTGAGGAGGGACAGCAGTTCTGCTGAGAATGGGGAGAATGCAACACTATTTTTTTCTGCTTTTATCTGAACACCGTGAGCACAGTATGAAACTTTGCATTTTAGTCTTAGCCTGGGCCATAAGATGATTCTATTACAATGCATCACTTACCTTTATGTTTATAATCAGGGCTAATGCTGTAAAGTCACATCCTGCAGGTGTTTAACCCTGTTTTTAAGCATTGCTTTCTGTTATACCTTGAGATATGAAACATAACCAAGTAGTACACAGTGACAGAAAAGAATTTGAAGTGGTGGTATAACTTTAAAATTACTTTTACTTGACTCTCTGATACTAGTACAATTTTACAATAATACAGTCATGTAAAAAAAAAAAAAAAACAACCCTTGGTTAGCCATAAAATGTGTTTATGTTTCCAGAGGCATTGCAGGGCATGCTGTCATTAAATGGAAGTGCCCAGCAGGAGGGAGCTGGCAGTGGCTCTTTGAACCACCTAATCCTGGCACATGATGGGGTTGCTGTGCTTTGGTTAATAAAAGGAACTGCTGCTGCTTTTATTAGGGTTCCATTCTGCCCTAAAAGTTTAAGTTTTCTTAACAAGGTTTTGTTGTGCTGAAAGAACTCAAAGCAAACCAGCCTTTGTCATAAAGTAAACAGCAGCTCCAGGCAGAGGTTCCCTGTGCAGGTAATTCCCTGTGCATTGCTGATTTTTGAAGGCAAGAGGAGTTTTGCTGGGAGTTGGTGGATTTAGGCTGTTTAATCTGGGTGTCCTAGCCTGAGCAGGACTGACAAAATGCCTCAACTCAGAGAGCAACATTTCACCCTGATGAGAAATATGTAGGTTTAACATTAAAATAATGCAAAATCAAACCATGAGGGTCAAACTCCTTTTCCCCACAGGCTCCTAGTTCCCCTGCTGCCCATAGAGACTGAGCTTTTCCTGGTGGTTTTGGGGTGTCCAGTTGGGGTGTTCAGGATGTCTCAGGCCCTGTCTGACAGGCTCTTGCCATAGATTGGGGTCAAATGGATTTTTCTGTCTGAAGACTGGAGCAGAGATTTCAGCCAAGAAAAATCACAGCAGCAAAATGTACCTGAGTGTCTCCAAAGCTGGGTCACTGTTCCTTTGGGCTGGAGAACCCTTTCCCTCATTAACAAATCTGGTGCATGCTACATGTGCTTGTACACTCCCAGAGTTTTTCACTTCTCTTAAAAGCAGTGGGAAATGTTTGTACACCAAGAGATTTGTTGGATGTATTGTTACCTCTGCAAGGTAGAAGTTACTCAGTAGCTAAGGTAGAAGGCACAGCAAAAAGAAGATTTTTCTATTTTTTTCAGATAAAGATATTTGTCTTGAGAGAAGAAGTAGGATGTATGATGTACTCTATGCATATTTTGCACATATTTATATTTATTTTGTGTTCTAAAATAACACTGCATGAAACATCCTGCTGAGTGAGATGATCTTACTCTCTTTTGTGAGAACCATTAGAAATTACCCCAGGATGCTGTCATCCTCCTTGGCTAATTACCAGACAAAGCACTGATTAAGATTAAACTCAAACAAATAGATTCTCTGTGGTCTGAAGTACATAGATCAAAAGTTAAGGCAGAGTTCTTTTGAACAAAGAACTAATAATGATTAAAAGCTACCTTTTTTCTCTTGTACCTTTCAATTGATTGTGGGCCTGCCTGGCTTGATGGATTAAAATCAGTAATTTAGAAGCTGACAAAACAATACATTACAGAAAGGATAAGAGTCAACAAAAAATGATACAAATGATCCTGACTGTAACATTTAAAGCTTTTAAAGTGTAACACCTTTGTACTTTTTCCTCCCATTTTCCCCAAAATCTCAGCATTGCAAGCAAATTAATTGGTGTCATGTTTTCAGCTATGGAGAGGGGAGCCTAAAGCATTTCAAGAACTTAAGAATGGGAAGGGGTTGGACTTGATGATCTCAGAGGTCTTTTCCAACCTAGTTAATTCTGTGAAAAGAGAAGAAGTGTGACTGTTAGGGTGGAGAAGAGAGATTGGTGGTAAACTGTGGAATCTTGCATTGTTTTCTGGATGTTTAAAAGGGGTTATACTTTGGCTATACAATAACCTTTCATCATAACTTTAGTGATGCCACTGACATCACTTATAAAGTGTTATATCCCTTTCTAAAGGAATAAGGGAGTTAATATTCAGTTTACAGAGGTGCCATCCTGCTGTTTGTGTTCATGAAAGGTGGAAAGACTGTCTGAGGGGATAGAGGGGGGACAATGCAAAAAGGGGGCTGAAATGGCCTGAACAATGATTTCACAAAGTTGCTCTGGCAGCAGCAATCCGAAAGGCTGTGAGTAGAGCCAAGATGGAAAAAAAGAAAGTTAATTGTAAAGTGATGTGATGAGAATTTAAGTTCTCCAGATGGATGTGAAGTGCTAGATCTTAGAAATGTTACACAGAAAAAAAAATCTGCACAATTTTCCATGAGTTCAAGATGATGAAATTATGGGAAGTTGAAAAAGGAGGGCCTGGAAGCTGATGGGTGATAGGAGAAAGAAAGTTCTGCTTTGAACTTGAAGCCGTTGTTAGAGATCCATGAGGAGATTTGACAAAGACAAGATTTAACTCCAAATGTGTACATTAGAGAGCTGACCCCATGAGTCATATGAAAATGTCTAAGGAGGTGATAAATGGCCACATATAAGATGTACAGGGAAAAGAGTGGGAAAGCAAGGACAGGCACCTCTTAGAGCCCCTAGAAAAAGCTGATGGCAGACAAGAAGCTGACAGAGATAATGAGAGAGGGCAATTACAAAAGAAATTATTATCAGCTGTCTGGCTGATGGCACAGAAAGTGGGTTGGAGATTGGGTGAGCATGAGCATGAAGAACTGGCTTTTAGCTTTGGCTTACAAAACATTCATTAGAGAGCTCTGTCACCCACATTTTCCTAAGCAGATGGATTGCTTGGGAGGAGAGACTGGGAGCTGTCCCAGGGAAACTCCTGCAAATGATTGTGAACTCTGCATCCTGCAGGTTTAAAGAGGTTATTTGACACAGAAATGCCTCAGAAGTGTAGAAGCAGAGGGCAGCAGAGTGGTTATGGAGGAGTGTAAAGAAAGGAAACTGGTGTCAGAAAGGGAGGAGAAGGATAATCTCACATGAAACAGCAGAGGCCTTAAGGATTCTGAGGATGGAAAGGGTTTTCTTGAAACATAAGAAAGGGGATGGGGATCATTTTAAGCAGAACACCAACCTTTCAAAGCCTGGCTGGTGCCTCTGGGAGCTGCAAAGGCTGAAGAGTTCAGAATGAAGTCTGTGTGTCTGTCCTGCTGCTGCCCTGTGCACAGGGGATGAGAATTCCTTCCTTCTCTTTGTGGAAGAAAGCCACGATTTCTACAAACAAAAAAAGGTCTGAACAGTTTTTGCAAAAAGACACTAAATGGGCAATATGTTCTTCACTTTTATAATGAAATGCAATGTCAGAATGAAAATGAATAGTAGCACAAAACCTCTTCTCTCTAGGAGTCTGAAATGGAACTTTCTTAACTTCATACTTTCTTGTTTTAAGGAGAAAACTATCTATTTTCCTAATGAGGTATTCCAGTGCAGTGGGTTTTTATATGATGCTAATCTTATTCTTCTAGTTTTCCTTCATTTGCTTTTAATAATACTTATAAAATAGAATAATCTGTAGGTGCTACCAAGTCTGAGCCTTCAGGCTATTGCAATCACACAGTTAGAATGTAATTATTGTAAAGAACCAAGTTGTTGTTATACCTTATTATAGCTGGAAGAGAAGGTAATTGAAATGACATAAAATAAAGTATTTGCAGGAAACTCTAGTGTTTCTCAATATTTTTGCTATTTTTACCATGTGTCACTTCAGTGTTTTGCAATATATTTATTATTTACTCATTTTTCTAACTAACTATTAAATTTCTTGACCACCTCTCTTAGTTTTAGACAAAATTGTTTTTGTTGTGTCTGTGCTGCCCTGCTGGAATTGTTATGCATAATAATGACTTAAAGTTGATAATGGCTGAAACTTAATGTTCTACTACTTATTTTTGCCTTTTTATATAGTTCTAAGGCAATTTTTAGAGAATAAGAGTTCTCGTTTATGAGAAACGTTCACACCAGAGGTAACATATTAAAATAAAATAAATGGCATAGTGAAATACTCCTCAGGCAGATATCTTTGAATCCATGTTTGGGTTAGTTCCTTTGGCTTGTATGTAGGATATATTTTTAATTTAATAAGCATCTTGCTGATGCCACATGTAGGTTTTGCAACAGGATGTTGCGAATTCTAAATCCATACTTGTGTCCAAGGGAAGACGTGAGAATTTAAAGGAAAAGAAATCCATCAGGAAATTGTAAACAAACACAAAAATGTCCCAGGAAGTTTCAAACCCACAAACTGCTGTGAGTGGAGAGCTCTAGGGGAATGCTTCTTCCTCCTCTGCTCTCCTACAAACGAGAATCTAAAATTAGGAACAGCTCCGAGGGTGGAAATGTGAAAGCAGACGTCTCCTTCAAGTGGAGGAGTTCTCTCAGTCAGTTCTCCTGTAATTATGAAATGGCTACTGGGAAAGAAAAAAACAAAAAACAGATAGAATGAAGCTGTTGTTCTCAAATATTAAAAAAAAAAAACCCTCAGACTAATTATTTTTGATCTGAAGCTACCTGCCTTTGTTATTTACCTGCCCAGCCTGCAGTGACAGCTCTAGGAATTAGTGGTAACCTAATTATTGTCATTAAGCAGGTGTACCCAGTGTGGGTTTTCTTGTGTTGCATTTTTTGGTTGTTGTTTGCAAATCTCCATGACATCCAGAAATAAATGTAAAAGGGCAGACAACAATTAGGCATACCTAGAAAAACACCTTCCCAAAAAAGATACTTGGAATAATTATCTCTTTTGCAGTACCGAGTCATCAGTTTTTGCAAACTTTAAAATAAGATTATAAAAGATGAAACAGGAAAGCTTATTTCAGCTTTTAAGAAGGATGTAAGCAATTTTAAACTGTACTCTTTCCCCAGGGAGAATTTAGAAATATTTCTAATGAATTAAAGTATAATAAAAGTATTTGCCTGGATGATAATGTATTTTTCCTAATAATTTCTTAATTTCTAGGGTGCTTAATTGTAGCTCTCAGGGGTGTGAGGTTAAGGCAGTATCTTTCCATGTTGAAAGTATGTATTCCTTTTGTCAGCAGGTGGGTTTTTTTTTTTTTGTAAGAGATATTTGTCTTTCCTACAAATTTTTGAGAAATCAGAAGGCTCCTGCCTAATCCGATGGGACAGTAAAGGACATTTATGAGAGTAATGTTTGTGAAATTCTCTGTTTATTAGAGATGAATGGGGAGGAGATGCCTTCCAAACAGTGCCCCCTCCCCCCAAAAAAGCCAAAAACTGAGTCTCAGCAGGGATTATCAGGGGCTGCAGGTTGTGCAGGCACCGGGTGAGCCAAGGGTGGCTGAGACCCTTGTGAGGTTGTAGAGTAGAAAGATAAAAATCACCTGGTTAAACATGTCCTGAAAAGGCAAAAGTGCAAAGTCCAAAGTGAATTTCTAGGGACTGGCTCTAAGTTAGTGCAAGAGTCAATGGTTTGGGCTTTCCAGCTAGAAAGATGAGACCCCACTCAAGTTAACCTTGTAAACTTGAAGGGTTATTGGTTATTAGATGAATGGCTGTGTTTTCTCCATTTTTTTTTTAGAGCTGAACCTGTAATTGATGTTACCAATTTCAACTAGAAAGTACCTTTAGTCAAGGAGAAAAAATATGTTGGAAAGGAATGCAAATCCCTTAAAACACTTGAAGTTTTTTTTGTTTTTTGTTTTTTTTTTTTTAATTTGATTTTACCAGTTTTTCTGCAGTACAGAATGGTGACCTCATTCTTTAACTTTTGACTTTTTTGTTTACCCCGATAGTTGAAAAGATTGCTGTATGTATTTTGGTTGTTTTAACCATAATTTATTACAGGGCTACTGAGAACCTATGAAGTAACACTGTTTTTCCAACTCAATTTAGATGAAAAAGCAAATCACTCTCACCCCTGAAAAAGGCCCAAACATAATCCAGAAATGAAAAAATAAAGGGTGTGGTCCTTTAAAATCCTAAGTACATGAAACCATGTCTATGACAGGAGCAGGAGTGAAAGGTGGGGAGAAAATCTTCAGGAATTTCAGTCAAGGAGCGCGTCCAGGCAGGGCCATGGCAGAGCCTCTGACACATCTGTGCTGCTGTGTAAGAGCCTACAAGGAGATGTGGGACTCCAGAGGGCTCTGTGAAATGCTGTTTATTGTACCCAGACAGCAATCAGGGGTTGTGGGTGACAGAGCCCAGCCTGAAGCCATCAGCCACAGCCCTAGGCATGTCTGAAGTCATCTTAGTTCTGGTTACAATACATTACATACTTTTCTTTGCTGAGCATCTTAATGCACAGCACCCAATCAATACCTTTACTATTACCTATAGCCTATCATAACTACTGACATTACAATATTCATGTTACTATTCTCCAATCACAACAGGTCAGTGTGTTACAGTTTAAGCTAGAAGTGGTTTTTCAGTTTTCATGCAGTGGAAAATTGTGAGACCTTTTTTCTACGTACAACATCAGCATGTCTATTTACTTCTTGTATTTTTCTGCTTTGTAAAAAACATCTCCTGTATGAGGGGGGCTTATCCTTTGTCCTAAGTCATAAAAACCTTTCTTAACTAACACACCCTTTGCCTTCTTAGTTATGCAGTAAGACTGGCTCAGCAGCTCCTTTAGACCTTTGTTACTCTTCTATATCAAAACTTGCTTCCATCTCTAGTCCTTTCTCAGTTTCTACATTCAAAAATCTTTCTGCCAAGCTTACATATCTGTGAGACTTTCTTGTCAAACTCTCATCCATCCCAACACTGCTGGCTCTGCTGGGGCTCTGCCACAGCCTCATCCTCTCCTCTCACCCTGCCTGCAGCTGCCCCGTGTGCTCCAGCCTCCCCAGGGTCTGAACAAACCCCATTATACATTGTATCCATTATTAAATAGACAAAAATACCTTCTAATTAGTCTACTGCTTTAAAAATTAAATACAAATAACAGTATATGGAAGTTTTGTTTGTCTGATAGATTGTTTTTTGCAGTTGCAGCGAAATAATCCAATTAAGGCTTGCAATTTTTTTTCTTCCCTTCCCAAGTTAGCCTACCACATTAGTAATCTGTGTGTGTACCAATTTTAGTGCTCGTTTCTGTACAAATACAATTTTAATTGCAAATGGCACGTTGTTTGGTGCACATATTGATAGCTTCCCAGCACGTTACATGCTTGGGGTTTATGAAGCCTTTAATATGGTTTCTTGTTGACACTTCTAAGTCCTCAGTTTCGCAGTTACATCTTAGGGACCTGGTTGATATATTTGCTTATAAATATATAATGCAGCAGTTTATCCTTAAAAATGAAAAATAGGCTAATTTTAGAATTCTGTTTATATCCTTTTTCCAAAAAAAAAAAAAAATTGATGATTTCATCCATTTATGAGAATAAAACCAAATCCCAGCCAAATTCAACCACATTCAGTAAGAGGAAGATGTGTAAGTTGCAAGGCAAGAGAGAAGATGTGGGTGAAAGGTGTTTCAAGTCCACCTGTGCCACTGAGAACCCTCATTCATGTTTCTCTCCAGTTCCATTTCCCTGTCTGCAGTGGGGGGCATTGGGCCTGGGGGAAGCTGGGGTTGGATTGCTGCAGTTCTGTGAGCTGATTCCTTTGAAGGCTGACCTAGAACAGAGACTGCACAGAGCTAAAGAATAAAGCAGGGATTTATTAAAAGGNAAAAGCCAAACCCTGAGGCATCAGTGCAGGGATGGGCTGGGCAGCGTGGGGCTGCATTAGGGGCTGCAGGAGGGGCTGCAGGAGGGGCTGCACTCAGTGTTTCCCGTTCCCATCCCGTTCCTGTGGGTTGGCTGCAGCCCAGAGCTGTGGGCACACGGGCTGGAGCTGCCATCAATCCGCTCCAGGTGCTCTGCCTGGGCTTGCAGGAATCTCGGAATGCTGGCAGAGCAGCGCTGCCTCTTCCCAGCAAACCTCCCAGGGACTAAATTAATGGATCTCATATTGTATTGATTGTGGCCAATAAGTGCCTAAATGATTTGATGCAAGGCAGAGGGATTATGAAGGGAAGAGGGAAGAGGCAGCTTGAAAGAAATATGCGGTTTAATTACAGGATGAATTTCACCAATCTACCTCCCCCTAGGAATTTAACAAATAGGCCTAAGTGCACTTAGCTGTTCTTGACATCTGTTGAAATGATATCTGCCCATGATGAGGGAATCATGGGAATTGGTCTGAGGGTATTGTCAGGATCAGTGAGCCACAGGAAACTGCTTCTCTGGCTGCAAAATTAGACGACAGAAAAGCCTGCATTAGCAGTTTTAGGTCAGGCTGTAATGATTACAATTTCCATAACAGAATTCTGCTTTCTGATTTAATGACACTGGCTATGTCTTTAGAAAGATGCTAAGTCAATATTTAAAATGGTGTTAAAACATAAGCAATGAAATATACATATAAGCTGGAATCAGAATCAGTTCCTGGGGCTGGTGTTGGTGGAAACTTGATCTGTGACTTTCAAGAGAAATGTCCAGGTTTATAGCTCTTTTATGATGTGCTATGACATGTTATGAAACTCAGAATCTCTTAGGTAAACAATGGAGAGGGCATAAAACCCAGGGAACACAAAAGCTGGAGCTTCAGCTTAAATTGTCTAGGAAGACAAGCATGGTGAAGAGTGATGTTGTGTATTTGCTCATTTTGATTACATCTATAATTCAGCAGGAAGTGTGTGTTGCTTAATGCTTTCTACTGCATTTTATAGTATTTATACTATACCTCTGCACCAGAGAACCTGGCAATACCTTTAAAGTCTTCAGAGACATAAGTTTCTTCACATTATTTGAAAGCTGTGTTTTCTCGTGCTTGGAGCATTTATGTGTATTACCTCATAAATTACTTGTCATTTCCTTTGAAAAAGTAATGAACATTTATTTGAGGAGGTAGAAACAGAAGGTGAATGTGTGTATCCTGTTATCTGAGCTGCCTGTGCCTCACTGCCTGCCTGTGTGTGCATCCTTTTGCCCATGCAAGAACTAAAAATCCACAAGATTAAGCCCAGGAAGAGGATTGTTTCTTTTTTCTACAATGCCTGCAGTGTTCTTTTTCTGTGATTTCCATACAAAATTTGAAAGGAAAAAATATATGGTTCATTCCTTTTACCGTAAAAGACAATTAAGGATTTATGGATATATGAAATGTTTATTGTTAGGGGTTTTTACAGATGGAGTAATTGAGGATGGAATTTTAGTTTGTGTAGCCATGCAGCATTTCCTGGAAATTAGTTTGAATTCACATCCCTCTAAATTCCTGATGCCCTTCCCTGTTTTACTGCAATGAGGTTAACTGGGCAAACACATCCCAAACATTGTGAATCACAGCCAAGTTAAGAATTCAGTATTCTGGTTGGCTCTTTTTTCCTTGTTAAGTTCCTGGAAATATAAATACATTTGCATTAGTGACCCACAAAAATACAGACAGCAGCAGAGAAAGACACAGAGATTTTGCATTCCTGCTCTGGTTTTGGAGCTCACCTGACCCCCAGTGAGGGGAGAGTGAGGAGCTGGGCTCAGCCTCCCCTGGGGCTCCTGGAGAGTTTTATCAAACTGAGCTTTTCTGTGGAAGCAAACCTGCAGGGATCTCTGCAGGACCATCAGGCCAAAGTGTAGCCATCACTTCTTAGAAAGGGAATTAGTTCAGAAAAGCAGAAATTCTGTTTGAAACTCTGATGAGGCTCCAATAGGCTACACAAATGTCAGAACCAAAACATTTTAATATCCATTTTTCCCAGCAGACTGAGTCATTTGGTGACTATATAGAAAAAAGAAAGCAGCTGATTGCTTCTTGAAAATACAAAAAACAAACAGCAACAACAACAAAACAACAACAACAACAAACCTAACAACAAAACAACAAGAAAAACAAAAAGAACTAGCATGTTTTCCTCTAAGATAAGAGCAGACTTGTAGTTACAATTTAAAAATTCATTGTCAATCTTTTAGTTGCAAGATTTGGGTTTACTTCCCAATATCCTTTGAAATATGGTGTGATGTAAAATAAAACCCCAAATATCTGAGAAATTAAAAGTTATTTGCACACTAAGAATAATTATTATTTTAGAGTTGTCTTTATTTGGTATCTCATTGCCAACTTTCCTGAAACAGAAAAGTTTCTGTGCTTAGCATATATCTTCTGGTAATAGGATTATATAGAATGTTAATTTGTTTCCCTTTGCAGCTAAAATACTGTCGAATGTTTAACAGAAATAAAATGGTGGGGTTTTTTCTCCATAACTACCCAACATATTAAATTGTAATATATTTATAATTAGTAGGTGGCATTTTTTCACTTTTACATGACTGTGAGCTCTCTGCCATAGTGTATCATATCTCAGAGCAACTTCAAAACCTTTGTGATGTCATATGCACCTCTTTAGGCTAAAATTCTCTGGGCTAAATTTGTTCAAATCTTGTACCCATAATTAGGCATCTAAATATAATGGCCTG
Source organism: Dicaeum eximium (assembly GCA_013396995.1). Lineage (NCBI taxonomy): Eukaryota > Metazoa > Chordata > Aves > Passeriformes > Dicaeidae > Dicaeum > Dicaeum eximium. Next base: position 677,099 of record VWZP01009162.1, on the reverse strand, counting down.
GTTCTTGAAAGATGTGAGCACTTTTGGGTACAGTGACTTCCTAAGATTTGCTGTGCTCTGCATTTCTAAATCCAGGCCATACATGTAGGCAACCTAAATATAGATTCATGAACTAATTTAAGACTTAAATAGACTTCAAATGGTTTGGCATGTTTCTTAGTTCATGTTATTGCAGATGGAGAAAACCAGTGATTCCAGCTGTGGTCCTTGTCTGCCTGGCACTGATGGGAAAGGGCTGCTCCTTGTTTTTCAAAGTGCTTCTGAAAGCTCTGTAACAGCTCAGTGTTGGATTATATTATCCCTGTTTAAGGCACAAGTTCTGTCTTTTATATTCCAAATTTCCTAGGAATGTAATGGAAAATTGTTTAGGGGGAGCCCTTTCAGTGGGACTGAATAATGTATGGATAATGTGAAATGGCTGCTCTCTTCAAAGCCAGGATGCTTAAGGGAACACATTGCCTGCTTTGAGTAAAACTCATTTTATATTTAACAGAGCGTTTCCACCTGTCAGACAGTGTGCTTCTTTTTCTTCCTGGTGCTGGTGGTATTTTTCAGGGCTTACAGGAAAAAAAATGGTTCAGTGGTTGTTTTGCTTTTTGAGTTGGAATAAATTCTAAAAATACTTCAGTTATAAGTGGCTTTTATCCATAAATTTAGATTCCTCAAGACAAAACAAGGTATTTAAAAATGTGGTATCACTGTCACAAAATTGCAGTGTAATTTTCACTGCTAATGCCTTGTAGTTCTTGCCAGTCCTGGCTTTGGCAACCAGATGAGAGAGAGTCATGAAAAAAAGCAATTATTCTTCATTTAATGAGGGTGTTGTGTGTGCAAACCAGTCCAGAAAGTCCAAACTCTAATTTGAATGTGTTCATTAACATACTTTACTCTTTGTCCAACTTTCAGTTCATTTTCTTATATTTAAATTTGGCATCTTCTGTTAATTGAGGCTTCTTGTAATGGAGATCAGGCTGGGATGTAGATGAATGGAAATGGAACTATACCAGTGAACCAGCAGTAACATTGCTCTTTCAACTTTCAGGTTGGTTTAGTTTGGTTTGTGTTTGGTGATTTTTTTGTTTGGGTTTTTCTGGTTTGCTAGTTCTTTTTTTTTTGTTTTTCAAAATCACGTTATTTTTATGGACATTAAAAAGTACAGGCATTGATCTGGGTATGTTCTGTAGAAGACAATTTACACAGAATATTCAGAAGTATATTATTGCACTTTCATGTATAGTCTGTGTTTTATTAGAAAATGACGGTAACTTTATTTTCCTCTGTAAAGATAATTTTCAAAAATGGAGAGCAATGTTTGTGACACAGGGTAACAGAGGAATGGTATTAAGTGAATATTGTGGTTCACTGTTTCTCCTAATGCCCCATAATTTTGTTCTCCTTCTCACTGTCAATAGATTTTCCTGCACACTTCTTTAACCTCTGAAAGAAGAGTAAGGTTTAAAAAACAATTAGAGCTATCACAGTGTTGGAAAATTATTAACAATCAAGTTGTTAACATATCTCCACATTTCATGAACCTGCTGTCAGTGTAAATAAGGAATGAAGGTTCTTGCACTCATATGAAATCCCAGCAATTCCTTGGAAGCCCAATGTTTTCAGCATTCAGACTGGCTGCTGCTGAGCCAACTCAAGAATGTGATTTATTTAATTTTTTTTTAAATGAAATTCCTTCCAGTGATGAATTTAGTTATTTTCTTGCCCCCTCTTTTTTTCTTGCTACGTGAGTCATTCATAAACACTTTGTGGTTTAGGCAGCAAGGTGGGAGCAGGAGTATCAAAAGAAAAAGAAAAAAAAAACCCAAACAAAAAACCACCAGGAAAATGTGTAGCCAGAATGACAAATCCTTAGGCACAGCTATAAAACATACAGATCAGTAGCACAGAGCCATAAGAATATATTGACTGTGGCTCAAACTCATCAGAAGATTGATCAATCCAGCTGACTTGCATTAATTGTGAAATAGAAGGAACGCCGCGATCAATGATGGGCATGAGAGTGCAGCGGTAATGATGCCACATCCAGCTAATCCAATAATGGAGAACCTGATGGATAGCATATTGGAATTCCACTGCTCGGGCCCCTGTCACAATAAAGTATATCCTGCAATTATGGGGAAAAATCGAGCAGGCAGCAGTGGAGGCGGCCTCATCGGGCAGCGCCGCAGTATTTTCCTGATTAAACACCCCCTTAAGTGGCACTCAAACACTGCAACTGGGCCAGCCTGTGAAGGGGAATCCTTAAATTCATGTGAAACCGTGTCTTTTAATTGAAGCAAACTGTGAATATTAAGGTGTGTGCAAGATCTCCAGTTAGCTGTGGGCGTTTGAACGCTGCTTGCTGGTGGCCACGAGGAGAAAGGAGCATTGCTGAGTTGTGAGCCACCAGCCACCTCTGCTGCAAATCAGTCTGGTTTTTGAAAGGCTTAAAGACCTGAGGAGAAAAATAATACTTCTAACAGACCCATGGAGAATTCAAATGTAGTTAACTTCTGCCCATGTTTGCCTATGGTTACCAGTTTCAGTCTGGTCAGTGTTAGGTGTTGATTGGAGGAAGAACAGATTTCTAGTAATATAAGTCCAGCCAGACCTGTGGCTACAGTTTAGATTCAGTGCTCATCTGCTTATTATAAAACCAGCCTGAATCCTCTCCAAAATACAGCATCTGTCACATTAAGGACTAAGTCTTTCAGTTCTTATTCAAGTATTGACTTTTCTACTATTGTTTTTATACTGATACTTAATTTTTATCATGAAGTTTATCTCTACGAGCCTCCTCATCATCATTTTGACTCGACTTTGCTGTTGGCTTGACTTTTTAAGACCTGGCTTTGTGTGGAGGACGTCAGGAAGCTGCAGGGTCCATGCAGGAACCCCTTGGCAGTGGCTGTTTAAGGAAGGTGTGTCCTGCTCTCCTGCTTCTCCCTGAGGCACTGGGTTCTTCCTGCTGTGCTTGGAAAGGACCACAGGGAGCTGCAGAGGAGCTGTGACTGGTTTTTTTTCACCTTATCCCTTGTCAGCAGTATTTCTCAGTCATTTCTTTGGTTGTGGGGGGATAAATGACTGATCTTGGAGCTGCTCAGCATTCAGGGTGTCCAAGGGCTGCTCTTTCTGGGGGTTTGGGCAATCACAGGGGGAAAGGGATGGCTGAGGGATCACTCTGCTCTGCCTTCTGGAAATCACTGACTTCTTTAACTCCAGTTCTGGATGGGGATTGTTTATGTTTCAGCTGTAGAAGTTTGCCACTTTTCAGATACAAGAGTTTGTGCATAAATTGGAGTGAGGTTTTGACACTTCACGGGTCTTAAAACTCTTCAGTAGGACCTGGCTTCATTTCTATGTGCACATGTAGAGGGTTTTTCATGAACAAAATCCCTTTGCTGCTCTCACTGGGCTTTTTTCCTTTGAAGGAGCTGTTGAGGCAGACAAGCTGGGGGGCAATTATTTAAGCAAACAGCAAGCAAACTAAAATATTCCTGTTCCTGTTAAAATGTGCTGGTAAGAACTGTAATGACAGATTAGGAGCTCTGCATGCCTTGCTGAAGCCTGTTTGACTCTGGAGCATCCAGCAGGAATTGTCCAGCCATCTCAGCCTAATGCCCTGCTGTAGAAAAGCCAGCACCTCACATCCTCTGTTTCCCTTTTAGTGCAGTGTAATTTTCTTAGTGTTGTAAGGAAGTGATCAGCCAGTGTTTGTATGGGGCTTTTCTTCTTCCTCCCTAACACTGATGGTACCTGTGGGGACTGAAGGGACAAAAGAAACAAGACTCCTACCTGCCATGGCTACAATGTGAATGCAGGGATGAAATTAAGGAGATAGTTTATCCCAAGGATTCTAAGTATTCCAAAGTGGGTTTTTTTTCTTTTTTTTTTCAATAGAAAAATTAATTAAATACTAGATGAATAAGTGATCAATAAGTCCTGAAATGGTTTTCAGGCTGCTTAAGAGCTGACAACAAAGATTGTATCTTTCTGTTTCTTTTCAAGTAGAGAATATAATTCATGTTCTTCAGGGTTTTTTCCTTTAAAAATGTTGCAGTATAACCAAAATACAAGTTGACCAAGTTGTGAATGTGATACCACCATGCTGGGTGTTAATAGCATCTCTCTCTGTGAGGAATGGCCTGGTACAGTGTGTATTTTCTAAACCTATTTTTGACTGTGTGAAGTGTTAACAGTTCTCTTTGCACCTCCCATCACAGGAGTAATCATTAGAGAAGGCCACTTCAGACTCTGTGATGGTAGCTAATTGCTGTGGAACAAACCCTTGCCTTCTCCAAGACTTTGTTCATTTCTTTTGGCCACCGGGGAATAATTTTAATACATGAAAACTGTATTCAAGTTATGTTCCAGCAGTAAATGAGATCTACTTACTTCTTTCCAGAACAATTAATTTCAAGCCAGCCTGTGTTAAAGAAAGTACTGAGCAGTGTGTTTTATAATTGCTGGAGAGCTGTACATGCAATATTGGAATAGAAATATTGGGTTTCTTTTCAAGTTTTGAATAACCCCAGTAGACTTGCAAGCTGCTATGAATAATTCTGTGAAGTCTAAGGGAAAGAGTTCAGATATTTTCCCTCCTCTCTTTGAGATTACTGTGGTTATTTGGATAAAAAAGGCAAAACACCTCAGTATTATGGAAAATGAAGACACTTTGTTAAGACTGAAGTAGTAATGGACAGCCTGAAGGCATTGGTTGAAACAAACTGACTCCAGCAATGGTTTTTTTAATGCTTTTTTTTCATCTCAAATAAGTTGTTAGATGCCACCAGTCAGCTGTGAAGTGACAACACGGCATCTTCATAACAGAGGAACTTGTGTAAATGCTTAACTTGGCTGTCAGCAGTTCAGCATCATTTCACAGGTGTGTGTAAATCCTCACAGACATTCCTGAACAGCACAGGACAAGCAGGAATGGCTTTGAACTGTCAGAGGGCAGAGCCAGGTTAGATTTTTAGGAAGGAATTGTTCCCTGTGAGGGTGGCCAGGCCCTGGCACAGATTCCCAGAGCAGCTGTGGCTGCCCCTGGATCCCTGGAAGTGCCCAAGGCCAGGCTGGAAGGGGCTTGGAGCAGCCTGGGACAGTGGAAGGTGTCCCTGCCATGGCAGGGGTGGCACTGGGTCATCTTTGAGCTCCCCTCCAACCCAAAGCATTCTGTGATTGTTTGTGGCACTTCCAATGAAGTAGGGCCTCTGTCATACACTTTTCTAGGGTTTTTGTGGCTTTTTTTGGTAGGGTTTTGATTTTTTTCATTTTTTTCATTTTTCACATATAGATAAAACTTAGTGCACACACATAGTAGTGGGCAGGTGAAGAACCATGCTTTTTTCATGGGAATCTGGTTGTTCCATGGAGCTGCACTGACCAGGTGCTGCTGCCTCTGCTTGCCTTGCTCAGTGTCATTGCCTCTGCTCATTTCTATTTTTGCTCTTGAACTAAAACTTGTAATGCAGATGGTGACCCTGGAAGGTCTCACAAACTTGCAAGTGCTTGAAAAGGTGTTAATGCTTTTCCCCAGGAAAAGAGAGGGGAATTTTAACCTCCTCCAAAGGATTGTTTCATCTGTAATTAGCAGAAGCAAGATCATACAAATACAGAAATCGGTGAGCTAATTGCAGTAGTCTGGCAATGAGGGACTCTGCTGGGATCAATTAACATGATCTAGATATTAAAGGAAAGCAGAATGTTCCCTCTTTTTCCCCCTCCTATGATTTGCCACATTTGTCTCTTAAATACAGGCTCTTGCAAGGTAAAAAAAGAAAGGGTTGGCTTTTATTTATTTATTTATTTAAAATATTTCCAGGGCAATAAAAATCATCATGATGATCCTCAGTTCTGCTGACATCTTGCTTGTTTCTTTTAGAGCTGAAGCCAAGTGTCAGCTACAGCTGGGTACCACTGGGAAGGGTTGTGGACTGGAGGTCCAGTTTTTTGGTATTTAACAGCAAAATTGCTCTCATGTTGAAACAGGCCCTGATTCTTAAGCTCAGTCCACTCTGGTATATATTTGTGGGGGTTTTGCACTATATATCTCTACTGTGGGATGCCCTTAGACCTAGACATAGGTGGTTAAGATCTCTTTTTCCACTGGTATTGTGCATGATAATAGCATGTTACAGCATACATGTGGCTATATTTTACTGGCAGTCACAGGGGGAAAATATCAGCTTTTTGAAACCTGTAAATACTGGGACATCACATCAAGCTTGTCAGCAATGCTGCATTAATATTTGAAACGTTCTGTGCTCTTTTTTCCATCTCACTGAAGCTGTGCCCGTGGCATTTCTCAGCTGGGGCTGCTGGAGCTGGCCTGAGCTGCTGTGGGGCTGGGGCAGCAGGAATGCAGCTCTGGGGGAGCTTGTGTAAATGCTTAACTTGGCTGTCAGCAGTTCAGCATCATTTCACAGGTGTGTGTAAATCCTCACAGACATTCCTGAACAGGGACAGGACAAGCAGGGATGGCTTTGAACTGTCAGAGGGCAGAGCCAGGTTAGAATTTTAGGAAGGAATTGTTCCCTGTGAGGCTGGGCAGGCACAGGGTGCCCAGAGCAGCTGTGGCTGCCCCTGGATCAATTGTTGTTTTTTTATGAAATCAAGGTATTGTTTAATTCCCTTTAGGTAAAAGGAATTCTCATGATTGCTACCTATCAGACTTGGACAGGTGAAAGTTGCTTGATGGTTTTTTCCCCTTCTTCTCCCCGTCTGACTGCTCTGGGGTGAGCTGAGGGGGCTCTTTAGGAGAGGGAAGACCACGCTTCAAGCCCTTGGTGCCAGGCTGGAATTGGCTCCAGCTCCTCTAGAACGCTTGATACTCACCTAAAATCAGTTCTTGTTGGAAGTGACAGGGTGCCAACTGTCCATTCTGCAGAATATTTACTGCTTTTAGGGAGATTTAATCTCTGCTGTCCTGATCCAGTGTGGGGTTGTTCAGCTTAGTAAGAGCTGGCTCCCAAGGCTCAGCAGGAAGGGGAATTTCTCACCTGTCTGGCAATCACTATTCATGTGTTCCTCCTTGCCTCTGAACAACAGAGGAAAAATGGGCTTTGAAACTTGGTTATTGAGCACTACAAGGAGTGAAATGCAGTGAAAATGGACTGCAGTATTCTTTTTCATTTTTAGAAAATAATTCCAGACATCAGAGAGGGATTTTATATAACCTGGTAATGAAGAATAGTTCTTCTCTTGTTCTCTGGGCCCCAGGCATTCCACATTACTGAGGCTGGAACATGACATGTACAACAAGAATGTATGAAACCTTTAAGATTTTTTTTCTAATACCTAGATAGCTGCTGAACTTATTTTCTTCTCAAAAAGAAGCGATTATAGACATATTTCTCATATAATTAGTTCAGAACTATCAAATAAAACCAAAAGTGACTCGTCTTCCTTCCCCTCTCTCCCTGTGAAATGCCAAGTTTGTCTTATTTCTCACGGAGATGGATATTTAGATAATGATAGCAAAGCTATTTAAAATGCAGACAAACTCCTTCCTTGCTTTTTTTCGAGTTTCACTCAATCCATTTCCTATTATAATCCCTATGGTTTGGATATCAAGCCTTTTCCACACCCCCATACCCCATTTCACTTCTGCTATTGACTTGCTTTGAGAAAAATATTCCCCCTTTTTCCTTTCTTTCTCAGAAGGTTTGGTTCTGCAATTGGTTTGGGGTTTTTGTGTGTGTGTGTGTGTTTTCAGTTTCTTTTCTCATAAAGACAGATGGTGGCAACACTGTTCTTTGTAAAGCAAAGAGGAAGCAGCTGGTGAGGTGCAGGGCGAGGCCAGACCAGCAGCCCATGGCTGCTTCCAGTGTCTCAAAGTCTCCCTTGGCTTTCCAGAGGAGCTGGTACATAAACTGAGCACAGTTATCTCCCCTCTAACTAGCAGTAAAAAAATTAATTTTAAAAAAATCACAAATATACTAAATTTATGGCGTAGTACAGATGCAGTACCTTTCCTTCTTGGCTTCCATATTTAAATCCATACTTGACTTAGGAAAAATTTGTTGCAGTCTAATAACTATAAAATACTAAGAGGAAATAAAATCAATGTTGGCCCCAGCCTTAGAATGCAAACCACACACACACACACTCTAAGATATGGTCAAATAGTGCTTACTCAGGAGATTCAGCTCCAGGAATCGAGCAGCACTGAGAACCACTATAAAATATGCAGGAAAAGAAAAAAAAATCTGTTTAATAGATGCTCACAAATTGTTGTTTTTTAATAAAATCAAGGTATTTTTTAAATTCCCTTTAGGAAAAAGGAATTCTCATGATTGATACCTGTCAGACTTGGACAGGTGAAAGTTGCTTGATGGTTTTTTCCCCTTCTTTGCAGTGTTATTAATCCCAAGTCCCCAGGTTGCTAAATGTACATGTATGAATTACAGTGTTTCAGGAATCAAATGAAAGGGTTTTGGGGGGGGGGAAAAAAACCCAAAAAAAACACACACAAAAAAAAAAAAAAAAACAAAAAAACCACACAACAGAAAAAAAACCCCAACCAACAAGACATCTTCATGATGCATTTTGAGTCTGGCTTTATTTAGTAGAGAATGCTGTGCAGTCATTTTAATGAATTATTGCTCCTGCCTAGCATGGGCAGCACGCACTGAGTGAGAAGAGTGGCTCTCTTGCCAGTCTGCATCTGTAACCTGTCACACTGCTGCACACTTGCCAAGGTAGAGTCCAGAAGCATGTTTCCCATTTTAGGACTTTATCTTCACCAACAACCAGACAGAGACACAGTGAGAGCTCAGACTGGGGAAAAGGAGAAAAAAAAAGGGGGGAAAAATACCCAATTTGTGGAAAATCTGATGTTGTAGAACAGACTTTTGTCTTTATTTAGAATGGAAGTAATTTTTTTTTATTACAGTGTTAAAAGTGGAGCTTTATTTTAAGAGCTTTACCATGTGGATGCTTTAGAGCCCCTGGATCTCTGTGACCTGGGGTCTCCAGCTCTAGGTGCCTGGCTTGTTGGAAGGCTCAGCTCCCTAAAAACCCATCTCAGCAGCAGCTCAGCAGCTGAAGGAGAGGGGAATGAGTCTAGAGAAACCATCAGGGCATTACAGAGCAGAACATCCCTGCAGAGCTTCCCACTGGTTTTGGGGATGTGGCAAATCTGATGAGCAGCTGTCTCCATCACAGGGTTTGTGTCCAGCTCCAGGTATGCAAGGATGCCTTTCCACCTGCCTGTTTGCTCATTAAATAAGGTTTTGATGTCTCTGGGCCTGTGTGAAGCTCTTGCTGCTTGTGACCTGTGCCCAGTTTGCCAGTGCTGCTGGGTGTGAGGGATCAGCAGCTCTGCCCCTCCTGTGCTGGACACTTGCTCATTGTTTCCAGGCTTTCAGGAATATCCCATGGCTTTCCTAAACTTCCAAACTTCAGGGACCTTCATGCCATGCAGCAGATGCAAGACAAGGGCTGTGTTTTCTCTAGAGGTGCTCAGTTCCTGCAGGATTTATTTCTTTATGTGAGGGTGGGTGTTAAATACCAGAAATGGTATTTAACCATTTGGTGTAGTAATTAACCATAATTTATTATGAGAAAAAACTCTTAGTTTAGATTTATTTGTCTATGATGGGTATTACAGTGTAGCTGAGCCCAGGTCATAATTCTTAAGCAAAAGTATCTTTTCACAATGGAAATTAATTGCTATTTGCAATTGTGTGTGCCTGCTTGAGACACATCAGGAATTTTTATCTAAGTAATGAGACACCCCTGTCTCAGAATATGCACGTTGAGGTGTAAAAGGCCTGAATTCCAGTCTCTAGACACAATTAAAAATCAAAACAGTTGCTGTGATATACTGAAAAACCAGACAAGTAACCTCATGCAGAGCAGCATTCCCTACCCTTTTAATTGCTGCTTATCCTGTCTCAGTAAGTGAGGTAATTGATGTTTTACTCTCAAAATTGATCTCGGTGTTTCAGGTAGTTAGCAGACTAGAATGGCTTCTGCATCATAGCACTAAAAATCGTTTTGTCTCATAAACTAATCCCAGGCTCAAAAATGTGGCACACCTGAAGGCTCCCTAGCTTAAAAATAATGAGTTTGTTTGGATCTTGGGTCCACTGGACCAGATTGTGATTAATCTGAATAACCACACAGAACTCCACAGCACTGCTCCTGCTCTTTGCAATTCTCCTGTCCACAGCTCTCCCCAAGGGCCGTCTACCCCAGAGCTGTGAGGAGCTCCAAACGAGTTCTGCTGGTACTTTGTTATTCCTGTTTGAGTCAGAGGAGTTGTTTGGGGTCACTGACTGAACTGGGGGTGGGTTTGAGTGTGAGCAGCTTGAGCCAACACCTGTCAGGTAATGTGCACACTCCTGCAGGTGTGCACTCACCTCAGGGCTTCACTTGGTTTCTGCAGGTATGTCAGTACAGCATTTCTGAGAGGAAAGGGAGGGCAAAAGGAAATAATATGCAGGTCAAAACATTTTTAGTAGTATTGCATGTTTATCTCATTACAAAGTTTAGTGTAGGAAGTTGTAGAGATTCAGGTGTAAAAGCAGCTCAGGATTGTTCTGAACATTGGAGATGAAAGGAATGAAAAGCAGAGAGTAAAGGACACCTTGCTTGAGGCTACAGCTGTGATGTATTGAACACACAGGCTGGGCCACCACACTGGGAGTGTTACCTGCATGCAAATGAGGGTGAAATGTTCCTTCTGAATGGTGTGGTTTTATTATATTATATATATTATATATTATATGTATAATTATTATATCCATCATGTGTATTGTGAGGTTGGAATGAGTCATTAATATCGTGGTTTGGTTTGTTTCCTCCTGTAATGGAAGCACACAGCCACACATGCAGGTAGAATAGATGCTTCTCTCTCCCCCTCTCCATCTCTGTTGTATATGGAGCTGTGGATAAATGTGACAGAACTTGTAGAAGGAATTCTTTGTCTTTGATGACTCGCAATCTGGGCCAAGGTATGGCAGAAAAGTGAAGATATGTACAGTTATGTGAAGAAAAGAAGCTATATTTATTGCAAAAAGAGGTGATATTTAGATCTTTCATGTTTATACAGTAAAAGATTTCTCTCTGCCTTCTCAAGGGACGGTTTCAGGTCACAGTTTACCTCACCTTGTCACAGCTCATCACAGAGTTTTGTAGAGGTGTTGGGAGCAGCACTTTCATGCATGAGGATGGCATGCAACGTGCCATTGCAATTATTTCAAAAGGTATAGACACAATGCAGTTTTGAAGCTACAATTTCAAGCTCGTTATCCTGGAGGTCGTTGAAGAATGTGACATTTCATTTGCAAAATGAGCCTGGCTGTGCATGCAGGTGCACACACATACACAAGTTTTAAATGTTTCCCTCTCCTTTGCTATTTTTAGGACAGTAAGGCCATTGCCATGGTCTCATTAAAAGGTGAAAGAAAATGTTTAACTTTGTCAGCTGCAAATGATTTTTGCCAATGATTGCTCATTTTCTTAACAGAAAACCAAAGACTACTTTAAATGAGACTTACATGTTCAAGGTAACCTTACCACATCTGAGTGAGAAGAATACAGTGCCCTAATGGATGCTGTTATATGACAATCTCTAAATGTCTTTCATTATTAAGTGTCAAGGTTTCTTTTAGGAAAGCTTTGGAAATTCTTGGGAGAAATGTTTCATTGCAGCAAGCTGTAGCAGTGCCACTAAAAATATATTGCTAATTAAAGTTTATTGACAGTCTCTGTAATGCGTTCCTGGAACAAGTCAAAGCACTGAGTAGTTATTGAATGCAAGGCACTGCATCTTCTATAGTTAGTTAAGCTGTTTAGGAGAGGAGATTAAGGTACTCTGCCCTTCCTTCCCTGTGCAGTTATTGGCTGTGGCTATGGTGCAGAATAAAACACTTTCCTTGCAGGATACCAATGCTGCAGACTCCAAGAAACTTTGGCTTTGTCACAAGCTTTTTCACTTGGTAGCCATGGGCAAATGGAGAGGTCAGTTAAATACTGCCAGGGTCTGAAAGGCACATCTCCCCAAGAAGGAAAACAATTTGGACTGTTCAGAAAACAATTCCTTCAAGGTGCAGGTCTTAAGCTGAGCAGGGGTATGCAGAGTTGCTTCAGCTCAGTGTGTGGCTATAAGTGAAGAAGGTGTAATTCACACCTGTGCAGTCCTAAGGTGGGACAGTGGGAGGGACAGCCCTGCTCAGGTGTGGTCACAGCCAGCCCTGGGGCAGCACTGCTGGGCAGGAGAATTTCATCCTGGCTGGGGCTGCTCACACTGCACCGACTCTGAGGATGCCTTGGAGGAGCTGCCTGGAACAGAGGCTGGACAAGATTAAGAGAATAAAATGGGTATTTATTAAAGGCCTTCCACAGGCACTCCTTGGGCAGTCAGGAGCCTCCCAGAGGCTGCACCCAGCATGGACAGTGGGCACCAGTTTTACACACAATTATAAGTTTGGTACATTTGCATATCAGGGGTTAATCCTCCAATTACAGCTTCAGGTAATTAAGTCATATACCCCCAGTTCACCCCCACAACTCACTTTTGTTTGTACTTTTCAGGGCCTGAGGCTGTGGTGTGTCCTTGGATCACAGGCCCAGAGAGATTGTTTTGTCTGACCAAAATGTGAAGACAGTTAACTCCACTTTATATGGAGTTCAGAGCTATGCACTCATGCAGTATAGGATTTGAAAAATATAAAAGCTAAAGTCTTAAGGCATCAGTGCTTTACTGGTTTTGCTTGTATTTCTTATTTGGAATCATACAATACATTGGGTTGTAGGAGATCTTTAAAGGTCATCCAGTCCAAAATTACATCTGTGATTCCTTACTGGTATCATGAACCTGGAAAATTCTTGCAAGCTGGTACATAATGATCCCTGGGTGTAAGCACCAGAAGCATTTGCACTGCCTTGCCACGTCTCTGGGACACTCTGAGACACAGTGATGAACCTATGAGCAATTTTGTAAATGCAAGCAACAGGATTTATTCTTCAGATGACTGCCAGAAGACTTTTACTCTTCTTTAAATCACAAAGTCTAAGCTACTCATTTCAGTAGAGTTCCTCTGCAATTCTGTTGCTGTAAGCAAGGCCAAGTACTGCCTCTGGGAAGTAAGATTTACAGTACAAATCAGAACCAAAACAGGATTTTTTACATGGGATATGAGTGAGTATCAACAGCTTTCCAAAGTGATTGGTTTGTGGCTCTGAGAGCCAAACATTCTGCCTGCTTGTACAGCCTACAGTTCCACTGAGGAACATTATCCAAGCTGTAAAAAACTATGTAAAAACCTCCTTATGGCAGGCTTGGTCCTAGAGCTCATTAAATTCCTGCCTGCACTTTCTGCTGATTCAAGCTTCTTGCACTCACAGAAATGGCCAGAGGAGCTGTGTGATGGAGAGGGGGATGCAGAGCCAGGTCAGGCTCATGCTGTGAGGGTAAGAACAGCCCCAGTGCAGGGGGACAGACATGATTTACCCTCTGGGACTAATTGATTAAGACCAAAGAGAACACACTGCTGATTTGGGATGTATTTACTGAGTGTCACACACAGGGTGTGAAGTTCTCTCTCTAAACTTCACAAAGCATAATTCCTACACGTCTTTGCTGTGCTTTAGGGGAAGAATCTCACCTGCAGAGTCCATAGCTTGGTAAATTAGTGCAGCAAAGGCAACCTCTGCATCTCTCAAAAGATTCATAGCAAAAAACCCCCTGATAAGTTTGGCAAAGAGCACAACACTTGTGTTTTGATTTGTGTGTGCCAGCACAGACCCTGGCACTGCATTTCCAGTGCAAAAAAGGTATCTAAATGTCATTAGTGCCTTAAATTACCCCCATTGTCCTATTGAAAATGTGTGTGGATACTAATGACCAACTTCCATCTTGCATTCACATCCTTGAAATTTTCTCCCAAGAGCTAAAGATAAGCAGCATGTATGTATTTCATAAATAACGAAGTTATCCACCAAAATGTCAAGTTTTAGTTAGAGTGACAGATGAAAACAGACTGTAATTTTAATGCACTTCATGGTCTTCACCTCTTTTTTGCATTCAAATTTTACTGACAAGAATAGGTATATAATGTACATGTCTGTATCTGTCTGTAAAGAAACAAAACCCAAACCAAAAACAAAACAAAGGAAAAAAGAATCAATAGCTTGATTAACCAACTAAATTACACTATAATAGGATGCTATTAATTATCTATCAGTTTAAAAACAATCCTAGAATATAAATAGTTGATAATAAGAAACATTCTAAGGTTTTCCTTTTTCTATCTGCAGATGAATAAAGTAAGTTTTGCAAATCAATTTGCTGATGATTGATCTATGAGGTTAATGCTGCAGAATGACCATTTAGTATGCTTTGGATCATTTAATATAAAATAAACTATTTTACATATATAAATACACCCACACACCCATACAGCCTTTCACTTTATGACACTCTGATGATTAGTGTTTTAATTGGAAAAGGAGCAACTCTGAGGAAGGGCACAAATGAAAGTCTGGATATCTGTCAGCTCATGGGCTTCTTGCTGACCTGGCAATATCTGGTTGCTCAGACCAGCTCCTTCTGTAATGACCTCTCCAGCCAATAACGTGGATCTGCCAGATAAAAGCTGTGTTTTGAGTTTTTTCTAATTTGTCAGGCATGGGTGACTGTGAGAACTTGGCTCATTTTTATCAGCACACAAGCAGAGGGAGTAGCCTTGCAGATGTTTGCTGATAGCACGCAGGCCGTGTCTGTAGGAGCAATTTGTAACAGAGCTGGCTTTGGTAATTGTCTGGAAATCCATGCCTGTCTCCAGTGATATCCTCATTGTCAGGCTCTGCTCTCTCCTCTGCCTCGAAGGGTCTTTGGATCCTTACCTGCAGCTGGAATAACTCCCACCTTAATAGGCTAGTAGTAATTATCTAGAAAAAATTCTATGTAAAGTGGAGTTTTTCCTTAAACCCTGTTTTAATTTCACCATGCATTATTGGCCTGTAGGTTTTAGTTGTCATCTCTGTCCATGATCTTTACTTCAGAAAATCTATTATGCAGCACATCAGATTTATTGCCTTGTTTGGGTAATGCAGACCCTCAGAATTCAGCAGTACCTGATACTCAGATACTAATTAGTACTTCCAATTTCTTCATTCTATATTTGCATTAGCTTCAGAGTTTATCACTTAATTGGTATTCATACCTTTATCTGCATTTTTTTTTTCTTTCTGCAGAGTCTTTAAGGAAAGAAACTTAAAACCCTTTTCCCCAAAGGTGCAAGATTTTACAGGAGTAAATTCTTTTGATAACGATATGATTATGAAACAAGAATTGTTTGTGCTGCAGTGAATAGGGTAATACCTGTAATATGCCAGGCTTGGTTTGGGCCTGTTTGCATTATAAGATAACAGACTTTAATTCTATACTGCTTACTTCTTTAACAGCACAGGATTTTTAATTATGTTTTTCATGGTGTTTATTCTTTGTAGTGCATTGCTATTGCCTTTTCCTTCAGATTATTCTGTATAATATTTTCTGTGCTGTGCAGGGAAATTAAATGCACTATGGCCAGTCCTTTATGTAAAAAAGGAGTTTATATTTTAATACTAACCACAGAACAAGTTTCCCATGGGATTGCTCCATGCAGAGCAAACATCCAGAATTTCATCTTCAGGCTGTCCCACACATGTGTTTCTCTGGAATGGTACTTGTAAAAGATATTTTCTTCAAGACCATTTTCCTCATTTATATTAAAATCCTGTGTAAGGTAGTTTCCAGAGCCTCAATGTCCAAGGGTTGGTCATCCAGAGTGTGGATCCAAATCAAACCCAGCATTGTCTTGGTCTGCACCGTGCATTGCACAAGGGCGTGGCAAAGACCCACAGCTCCCAAACCCTGTTTGAAAAACAGGGAGCTAACTGTGTCACAGGATATGAGCACAGGGAAAGCTGCAGTGCTGCTGTGCCATCCTGCAGGGATTTTACTCACAGGGATGTTGGAAAAGGAAGAGCTTCCAGGCTATGCTGCAGCACCTCAAGTTTCCTTGAATACTCTCAGGGACAGAGGCAAATTTGGTCACACATCTGTCTCTGTGATCTGCAGCATGCTTTGGGCATACAGCTAAGGCTGTTAAAAAACAAAGAAACCAAAAATTTAAAAAAACCCCAAAAAAAACCAAAAACAACCAAAAAAACCCCCAACCCCCCTGTTTTAGGTAACCGTGATGCTCAGGCAATATAGAAAATCTTGATGAAGAAACATATCTTATCCTGAAGCTAAGAAAAGGTGAAAATTGGGCTTTAAGGCTTCTCAGTTGGTTAAAGGAGCCATTTTGCAAAAGGAAATAATTGCCTACGAACTGATTCAATGTAAAAATCTTTAAAAGTGTTTCTCTTTTATTTTTGGAGATTTTCTACTTTTCCTTGTCTCAATAAAATGATCCTGTTTGGAATATGTGGCTGATTTGAGGGCAAAAAGAAAAGGAGAGCGAGAAAAGCCTATAAAACTATAGATTATTTTTTATGGATGATGAGATGGTCCCCATTTGCATTTACAGCTTTACAAGGATTGTAGCACTAGGCTCTTTTTCTTTTTTTTTGATGGAAATGCTTAATCTGAGCTCAATGGGCCATAATAATTGCCTGTTTCTTCCAGCAGAAATAAACCCACTTGTATGTGACACTTGAAACCTTAACTCTGCTTAGTATTACCCATGGAATTGGAGACAGTTCTTCACCCAAATATATTTATGACAGCAGCACCAGTCGATATACAATACCCAGCCAAGGGCATTGGAGAATAAATCAGCCCCTCCAGCCTCTGCTGGAGCACAATAACTGATGGTGGTAATAAAACCCCAGGAAATTAAAATTCTGTGCATGCAAACACACATACCTAGCCAAGAGAAACCTGAAGCTCTGTGTTCTGGAAAGAATTTGCATATGCACAGACTTACACGTTCTGTACCCCTTTGTGTTAAAACACAATGGAACACAAAGTCTGTAGGTTGTCAGCATGTTGTCACCTCGTTAGACTGTCCTCAGCATTTGGGGGCTTTCAGGAGACATGTCCATGAAAATTCAGCCATCTTGTAGTGGAAAAGGATGATCCCAGTTAGTCCTTGAGGAAGAAATACCGATGTTGTGTTTGAAAGCTTTTGGATGTTGCTGTAAGTGACTACCAAAGGCTCTGAAATCCCCATTCCCAGTTCAACTCATCCTGTACATTTATGCAATTACTGGTATTTTTAATGAGTCCTCTGTGTTTGAGCACCTTGGGCTCTACTTTGTGGCATTGGGAGCTCTTGGGATGGATATTGTTTCTTCACTTGTGTTTTGGGGTTTCACATGTAGTACCGAGAGGCAGTTTTAGATTAATACACAATATTATTTATACATTTATGTACAAGCCCGTGCTCTTTCCACATATTAAATAACTTGGAGTATTATTTCTTCTGAATTCTGTGGGGCAATGAGATAATGAACACTAATAAGTAATAAAAAGATCAGGGAAGTGACTGTTTCCAAATGAAATACAGCAGTGCATGGTGTGTGTCCTTGTGTAGCACTTTTTGTGTAACGTGGCAAGGAACAAACCCAAGCATTTAATTTTTGACAGAAGACTTTTCCAGTCAGATGAGTGTCTAATGAGAGAAAGCCCTGGCAGCTGGATTTTGCAGATAGTATGAAATGGTATGGACTGTCTCAAAGTATCTGGTGAGACACAACTGCTGCAATGTGAGAGGATAATCTCTGGTTTGATTTCAGCTGTTTAACTGATGTGTGACTGAGGAGAAAGATGATTTCTCACTCAGATGATGAGCAGCTGGGAGGTGGGCTCTGGAAAAGGCACTGTGGCTCTGCTCAGTGCCAAGCCCTGCTCACCTGGATCTCAAGCTCCACAGTTCGTGTGTAGGTACTGACCGTAATAATAAAAACAGGGATATTGCTGAAATTCTATTAACTTTATTTGCACTGTCCTTTTTGAGGTGTAAAAAGAAAGGCAGCAATATCAGGGCACCTTTCATTTACCACACGTGTTTAGTTATGGTAAAATATCTAGAAAATAAAAGACATTAGATGTTCTCCTGTTATTTCTCAGCCACTGGGACTGTGCTCTGTTTCAAATAACCTCAATCCCAAAAATATTTTTAATTGGAAAATGTAAAACCAGTACTTGCTAATGTTGAACTGCAACAGAAATGTTCTTTTACATTTAAGCAGCCACTTTCTGTGAATAACCTTATTACCCTGCTGTTGTTCTCTTTTCCCAACCACCTAAGCCCTTTCTTTAAAATGACGCTTAAGAAACTTGACAAAAGTTTGTATTTGCACAAAAATACAAAGAAGACAAAGGCAAAAAGCCTTCCCAGGTGGATGTTGGTATTCCTTAACTCCTGCAGTAATGCTGTTCTCTCTCAATCTGTCCATTCATGCAGAGATGGGTCCCACTTTCCTCAGGGCCAGGGCTTGTGTGTCTGTATGAAGAGTGGATAACTGATAAATATATTTAACAGATATTCAGTCTCCCACCTGTTACTGTTACTTAAAGAGAACAAAACAGACTTCCCCATTCTAGTCCTGAGCTCACTGGGGAATGACACCAGCAGGCTGCACAATATTTCCAAAGGGTCTTTTTTGGTGTAAAATGATGGAGCCTGACAGCACAAGTGTCTTCTAAAACTGCTGTCCTATAAAAGAGCCTGCAGTTCTTTCAAAATTTTTCCTTTATAAACTCCTTTAAAGGGAATGAATCTTTTAGGCCTTCTTCCACTAAACTCCTAGTATGTGAGAGCTTGACACAATGACACTCAACATACTGACCAGTCTTAAACTAAAATAAATAAGTAGTTAATTGCATATGGTTCAATCCAGAGCCATAACAAAGTAAATTTAGGATTGAGAAGCAACGTATTTAAAATTGCAGGATGTGCACAAGGTTTGCTTCTAGGCTCTCTTGATCATTAATTAAATATGTTATGGCTTTCAGTTTTTCTCATTTATCTGTACAGGTTTACATATTGTAAATGCATTATTTATGTTTTCCCTTAAGTGCTCAGTACTGCCAGGATGTTTCTCTTAAACTGGCACAGATAGCAAAAAAGACAAAATGAGAGAGCAAATTTGGCACTGGAGAAATGCTCAGAGAGCTGCTCGTGTTCAAATGAGCCTTTCCCAGATGTATCTTAATAAACTTGATCTGACAAATAGAGGGCCAGACAGGCAGATGGCATCTGTGTTTAAACTATGAAACTTCTTTTTTTCATTAAGGTAAGTTTGGTTTGTTTATTTTTTTCACTTTAATCTCATCCTAAATTATTAGGATCACTAAGCTTTATCACTAAGCCTTGCTGCTTTTTTTCTGGAAAGCTCTTAGGATGAAGGGTGATGAGAGACATCTAGGTGGATGTTGACTCTGAGGGAAGCCAGCTCTGAAATGGATTTTGTTGTTGTAGCTAAAACACAGCTTGGAACCAACCATCTGCTGAGCTTTGAACCAAGGCAATTGCCACCATTGGTGTGTCTTGTACGTTGCCCCTGTTGTTTTCTTTTTCCTTTCAGAGTAAACTGAGTGTCATGCAGGTGGTTGAATCAAAAAATAATTTAAGATAGTGTTCTCATATTCATATGAAAGCTGTTTGTTTTAAAGTAAATCGATGTTTTTCTTCTGTTGGTTGCACTTCCAGATATGGAGGAGCAGTTGGATGTTAAAATGCGGTCATGTTCTAATTCACTTACTCTTTGCCTCTCTGTTGTATTCTCCCACTGCTCATAAATACCTCTGTCCCATCTTAAATACATTTTTTCTGGTGTCTGAGATATTAGATGTTATGTTTCAAATTACAGTAGCACATAGCTACTAACTAAAACACAAAATTAACTACCTGCTTAAATAGTCAATAACTATGACCCTTGTTCCACTCTATGAGTATTTGATTCACTTTTTTCTTCTTATCTTAGAAAATTCACCTTTCTTGCATTCCAAATCTTCCCCCTCCATCCCACCAGAGGTTAAAATCTCTAACACAGAAAACTTAAGCGGTCAAAGAAGACCCTGAACAAAACAACCCAAACTTACTTCTAACTTTGACTAGATGATCCTTGACTAGATAATCCCTTACAACTGAAATATTCCCTTTTATTTATTTTTAATCAAGGTGAAGAGGTTCATGTGGGATTCAGATCTGAAATTAACTCTTGAGACTTATGCAAGCACACTTACAATGTGGACTAATATAACCTTAAAGTGACTCATAAATGGTGAAAAGTCATGAACTTGGAAAAGTGGAATTGTTAGTCTGCAAGTGGCAGTCACTTCAGCTGTACTTAATTTGACTCCTTAGGGGAATTGTAATTAGACCTATGCTGAATTCCTTTACTTTTTATTCCCTGCTGGGAACTTCAAAGAGCATTTGTTTCTGTTTGGTTTGTATTTTCACACAGGGACTCTGTTGTAAAACTTCTGCTAAACAAGTAGAAGGTTAAGCCTGTAAAACATTTTTTAGGACTCCTTCTGTGATGAAAACCAGGCAGTTTTTGTAGTAATCTAACTTTGAGTGAGAAGTTGCTATTTTCATTATCACTACAGAGTAAAAATCCATGAGTATTGGTTGGTGTTTCAACTGTTTGTAAGCACAAAGTAGTGATAAGTGTATTCCAAACCTTTGAAGATATTCTCAGAAACATTGCATCCAATTTCATGTTTTATGGCTTGTTTGCCATCTACACTAATAACAGAACTGACAGTGATGGCACTTCCAAGGCTGATTATGCTCCCTAACGATTCTAAAATTATTCTAAAATTATTAAAAAGCAAACAAACAAACCCAAACTCAACCAGACACAAAAACCAAATGGACAAATCAACACCTGAGCACCTTCCTGAGCAAAGCTTTGAAAGTTTGCTTCCAGAGGTCCTGGTGCATGGCTGAGTTAGACACCAGGCAGCTGGAAAGCAGGCTGGGAATGGAACTGGAAAGCAGGCTGGGAATGGAACTGGAAAGCAGGTTGGGAATGGAACTGGAAAGCAGGCTGGGAATGGAACTGGAAAGCAGGTTGGGAATGGAACTGGAAAGCAGGTTGGGAATGGAACTGGAAAGCAGGTTGGGAATGGAACTGGAAAGCAGGTTGGGAATGGAACTGGAAAGCTGGCTGGGAATGGAACTGGAAAGCAGGTTGGGAATGGAACTGGAAAGCAGGTTGGGAAGTGGAAGGCAGGCTGGGAAGTGGAAGGCAGGCTGGGAACAGGTGTTTCAGGGCAGTTGTTTTTCCAGAGCTCGTCCTGGAGGAGCCCCTTTCCCCTGGCAGAGCTGGGATGTCCCAGGTTGTGCTGCCACTGCCTCTGCCCCGTGTCTGCTGTCCAGGGTCCTGCTCAGCCAGCAGCTCTCACACTCTGAACAGCATTTCTTGTAAATCTGGCAGAACACAAACAGCAGTATGGGAAAGAAAATATGGTGTGGAATCAAATAATCTTCAGAGTGACTTTTACACCAGATTAGAAATGGATGTTTTCATAGGAAAATATTTTATCACTTATCTGAAGCTTCTGTATCTTTATTCCTGAGCTGTGCTGTGAATATATCACATATTGAAGCAGTGGTATATTCACAAATACAGCAGACTTGTGATAGAACACAAAAGGAGGAAGAAAGTTTCTTCCTGACCTGGTCTGCCAATCAGGTGTTTAAAATCTAAACAAGATTCTTTTCTTGTTTACTTTCGTTGTAGGTTCTGGTGTTAATTTCATTTTGGCCTTCATAAATTTAGAATATAAGCTGAGAAAATATGTTTTTGAAATAATAATTCTGTGTGGATGCAGAGAACAGTATTTTGTTTAGATAAATAGCTGCAGTTCCAATATTTATATGTGTAAATTAGGTAGATTAGCAGCTTTGTTGTGGCAAGAATGTTATGTTTCAAAGTTATTTTTGCTTTTTTTTTTTCTCCCTTACAGAGTTCAAAACAACAGATGAGTTGTGAAAGAGAACAGCTAAGGGTAAGTGCAATAATATGCAAAACGTTCTGTTTCTTTAAAAAATAAGCAGAATCTAGTCTGTGCTATTGACAGATGAATTAATTTAAGAGGAACGTATTTAGCTCATTTGTTGCTTGTTGGTAAATATTGTACATCTTTCAGTATCAAGAAGCTAGATAGACCCAGGGATTGTTTTTTTTTTCCTGTAATGTGGTGAGATTTGGCAGTAAATGCCTTTGATGGGAGCCCTGACAGTCAGTGAGCTCCTCCCGTGCAGCTCCAGCAGTGCCAAAGGTCACTGTGCTGCCCAGATTGCTCCCACCAGGAAGGTGTTATCCTGTGGTTTCCACAGTCTGTACTTTCAGAGAGGAACCATGGCAGGGCTGTGAGGAGCTGTAATTTCAGTGTGTCTGTTGGTTGTGTACAGTCTGCAAGGAGATTGGGTTGCTGAGCCCAGGCTGCTGACCTCTCTTGTGTTCCCCTTTTCCTGAATTAAAATCACCCTGTTAAACAGCCTTTAGTCTCTGCTCCCTTTAAATGCTACACATCCCTGAAGATTCTTTTCCATTGCAATATTTCTTGTTTGATTCTAGTATTGGTTTGGGAAAGTACAAGAGCCTTCATTAACTAAAAGAAAAAAACAAAACAAAACCACAAAAACCAACCAACCAAAAGGTTTTTGGTCATCTGAGTGTTGCTTAATAGACCTACATTTATTGATAGCACATGATGAGTATTCACTTGAAATCCCACATGCAAGTAGAGAGGGAGGGGCAGGCCTGAAGTAAGGGTAGGTTTCTATATAAACAAAAATATTGTTGGAAATAGGAAAAGCAGCTTTTCTTTTGTTTGTTTGCTGTTTACTAAGCATCAGCAGTGCCTGCATGACTTGCAAGTATAAAGAATATACTTGTCTTGAAGTACATTGTGCAGTGTTCTTGTCCATCCAGCCATTCTTAAGATGAACTCCATCAACACATCTAGATGCTTCACCTGGTCCTCACCACACTTGTAATGGGCTTTTTGGTAAACAAGTTATGCAAGAACAATGCATCACTTATTGTCCTCAATTCTTTTCCTGCTGACATGTGACTGCATTGCATTGTACTGGAGCTGGAGTGACAAAGCTTTGTTTTATCAGTAGTCATGTCTCAACAGCAGCT
The DNA here is from genome assembly GCA_013396995.1 of Dicaeum eximium. NCBI lineage: Eukaryota > Metazoa > Chordata > Aves > Passeriformes > Dicaeidae > Dicaeum > Dicaeum eximium. The sequence goes on along the minus strand of VWZP01009162.1, from coordinate 653,996 downwards.
GTCAAAGCTAAAATATTGCAATAGAACCTGAAGGACAATCTTTTCAAGAGGGAGCAGTGCCTGAGAACAAAGAAAGTTTTCATTTCTTTTTATTGTTTTTATTTTCTCCCTTGAATTAAGGAAAATATTGTCTTTAAATATAGTGTGAGGAGGCAACGAGCTCTTTCTTCAAGTACATGTGTGTGCTCTTTCAAAGCAGTGGATAAGATGTGGTGCAGTGAAGCTTTCATGTGTCTTTCTATTCCAGTATTACACATTTATGTCTAACAATGCTTAGGATGCCTCTGTGTCATAGCAAAATGTGACCCCTAAAGAGAAAACTGTGTCTGTAACCTACTAAATCTAGCTGCTGTTCCTCCACAACTCCTGTGATGTTCCTGTTACACTAAACACAGTTTCTGGTGTAAATGCTGCTCCTGTCCCAAGATGCCCCGTGGCTTTCACAGCTTATCTGCTGTGACAAAGGTCGCACTGAAATTTAAATGTTCTGTGTGGATGTGCTGCACTTTGAACACCAGGAGGGTGTCACTCACCATTCTGCCACTTCCAGGTTGGCTCCCTAACTGAGCAGTGCCAGTGAAGAAATATTTCAATGCCTGAATCAGATTTGGCAGGCCTGCAGTATTTTCTTTTGGGGTTTGTGACCTGCCATGAGTATGTGGATGTGAGGCAATCTCTTCACAAGAAGTGATGCTTCATCCCAGCTGAAAGAATTGAAATAGAACAATGAAACAGGATTAAAATGCCAACATCATGTTGTTTGTTAAACCAAGTATACCAGGTTATTGTTAGGTCATCTAATAATACAATAAAAAAATACAATATCTCCCAGTTCCTTGCTAAATCTAAGATGAAAATGTCTGCCACTCTCCTTTTTTGATTCCCTAGTAATTCCTTAGTCTAAGAGTAATAAAAGAAGTTTCAAAAGAAAGGCTTGTTAAAATCATAGTAGTGTCAATAAATAATTAGTCATTATGATGCCTTGAGAGGCTACCTAGAACAGAGGCTATACAGAATTAAAGGAATAAAGTAGGGATTTATTAAAAAGGCCTGCAAAGGGCACACCTTGGGTAGTGCAAGAGCCTGGCCAAGGCTACACCCAAGACAAACCCAAAATGGACCCAAAATGGGCTCTGAGTCACGAGTTTTCACACTTTGATAAGTTTTGGTCCCTTTCCATACTGGGGTCAATTGTCCAATTCCAGCTCCAGGTTATGAAGTCCCACCCTCCCAGATTGCTCTCCTCAATTCTCTGTTGTTTGCACTTTTTGGGCCCAAGGCTGCAGCAGTGTTCTTGGTTCTGGGGCTGGAAAAGGATTGTTCTGTCTGACTGAGCTGTGAGGAGAACTTGCTGACACTTTATGTGGAGTTTGGAGTCACACACTAAGGCAGTACAGAATCTGGAAAATATGAAAGCTAAAACTTAAGGCATCAATTGTGTGGTTATAGAAAGAAATATCCAAGTCTGACTAAAATAATTTCCTCAGACATTTATCACCTTTTGTCTATCTCACTGCCTTGTAAACTCTACATGCAAAGCTGTTCTGGAATAAAGCATTTAGAGTAATGAAACTCATTTGTATTAGAGCCTTTGGCCATTATACATTATATTTATAATGAATGATAATCCTAATAATTAAGAAAGCCTGTGTATTTTAACCCTTTTCTATGCAATATTTGAACTTCAAAACTACAAGTGTGTAACTTATTTGCCTTGCCAACCTGGTACAGTCCCCAGGTAGACATTAATGTCTTCACCTGAATTATTTAAATGAGAAATTATACCAAAAAACTATGGGAATTTTATCTCTAGCAAGGCTAGTTGTTTGTTTTGGTTTTT